>CM037004.1:35821016-36068797 GCA_020826895.1 Aquilegia kansuensis | reverse complement strand
AAGAGATGGAGCGTCAAAACCTTCAGGAAGCTGAGAACGAGGTGATCAGAAATGAAAATCATCAGAGACCTATGGAGGGAATAGCACTAAGAGAAGGAGAAGAAAGAACAAGACGTCGGATTCCAGGTCCAAGGGTGAATGAAGAAGAAGGGTCGGATGAGTCAGGGGTAAGAGCCCGCGAGGGGAATCTAAAGGAAGGGGTGAATGATGAAGAGATCCCGGCGGCTGATCCGTACACCAGGCTTTTCGATATGATATGCAAGGTACAAGAGGATATGAGGGCGCAGACTAAGGGAAAAAACATAGAGGTGACTCAAGACCTGGAGAGATTGGGCAAGAGGCCATTAGCTGAAGTGTGCTACCGTCATGGGTTCCCAAGTAAGTTTCAACCACCTAAGTTTAATGAGTATGATGGAACAACTGACCCTGTGCAGCACTTGAACAATTTCAAGCAAAAAATGGCGGCTTGGGAAGGCAGTCAGTATGACGGAATGTGGTGTCGATTATTTCCTAGCAGTTTGAAGGACAACGCTACAGACTGGTATCTCAGTTTATCACCAGGGAGTGTGTCAAGTTTTGCTCAGCTAAGTGAGATGTTCGTCAAACACTATATTCATCAGAAGAGGCAGGCTGCAGATATAGCATCATTATTTGATTTGGAACAAGCCCCAGGTGAGTCTCTTAGAAAATTTGTTGCTAACTTCAAAAATGAGATTTTGGAACAGATGGCGGAGTTGATGAAAGAACAGCGGTGGTAGCGTTTCAGAAAGGCATAAACAAGAAATCTCCGGCATATGATTCAATTGTGTCCTCACGGATGACGACTCTGGATGAACTTTTTCAGAAGACAGAGAAATACATCAGATTAGAAGACATAGCATCACGGAGAGCTCCTAAAGTGTTATCGGCATCCGTTCACACGGTGGCGGAGAAAAGAAAGAAAGGAGAAGCTAGCTCACGAAGTGATTCGCCACCAAGAGATTCTGGCACCAGGAGAAACAAAGATGGATCGAGAGGCCAGGACAAAAGAGAAAGGAGGGAGGATAGAGACACTTCGCCAAGAAAGTTGACGCCACCGAAACCGCTACCTCAACTTACCATGTCTCTGGACCAAATCTTGAAGAGAATAAGAGGAAGAAAGTACTTCCAGGAACCGTCAGTAAGATGCAGGACAGTCAGGGGAAAGCCTTTTTGTGAATATCATCAGACTTACAACCACCCAACTGGGGATTGCTACGAATTCAAGTCCTTGATCTGGAAATGGATAGAGGAAGGTCATTTAAGAGAATTTATTGTGGAAAAGAACAGGGAGGAGGCCAAGGCAGAGGTGCAAGTCAGAGGAACTGTTAATATGATCTTGGAAGGAGCTAGAGAATCCATGAACGAGGTCAGAAGAAAGATACGAAGAGTGATGCAGATAAGAGAAGACGTGCAAACAGTAGGAGCTATTGCAGTTATGCGGAATGGCAGACCGGTGCATCAGAATGATCCTATCGGGTTTTCAGAGGAAGACCTCAAAGGAGTAGTCACGCCACATAATGACCCATTGGTCATTTCCATACTCATTGGAAACTGGAATGTCACGAAAGTTCTAGTAGATTGTGGAAGTGAAGTAGACGTTTTATTCACCAGAGGCTTGGATCAAATGAAGCTAGAAAGAAGCAGCTTGACAAGTTCTCCTGGGGACATCTACGGATTCAATGGGGGAGCAGTGCAGCCAGTGGGAGAGATAGTTTTACCGGTGACGGCACATATCAGAACTGTTATGTCAAGGTTTGTGGTCATAGACGCGCCAACAGAGTACAATGCAATCTTGGGCAGAGAATGGATTCATCTAATGAAGGCAATTCCGTCAAGTTACTACCAGAAAATTCGATTCCCGACTGAAGATGGGCAATATGAGATAAGAAGTAATCAAGCTATGGCTAAAAATTTGAAAATAGCAACAGTAAAAAGCATGAGGCATGGCACAACAGGTGTTGGGCCGTCATCAGTCTCAGCATAGCAACGACAGAAGGAGGATGACGGGTTATCACGGGAAGCTATAAAGACAGAGGAACAAACGGAACCCGTCAACCTCAATGAAGTAGGAGGTCAACAGATCACCTACATGGGAACAAGCTTGGATCCAAAGGTGAGACAAGATCTTTTACAATTTTTGAAAGATAATACAGATGTGTTTGCTTGGTCTATGAACGATATGACAGGGATTGATCCAGATATAGCATGTCACAAGTTAAATGTCAATCCAAATTTCAAACCAATTGCACAGAAGGTGAGAACTGTGAAACCAACACTAGCAGAGGCAGTGCAGAAGGAGATTGAGAAAATGGAGGTAGCTGGAATAACAAGAGAAGTTCAATATCCGGAATGGGTATCTAACATAGTAGCGGTACCAAAGAAGAATGGAAAAATTCGGATCTGCATAGACTTCACAAGCTTAAACAAAGCATGCCCCAAAGACAGATACGTCATGCCCAGGGTAGATGAACTCGTAGACAGAACAGCAGGCTTTGGGTTACTGTCGTTCATGGATGGCTATTCCGGCTACAACCAGATCCCACTATATGGTCCAGATCAAGAAAAAACCGCCTTCTATGCTGGTAAGAAAACACTATGTTACACCAAAATGCCATTTGGTTTGAAAAATGCAGGTGCAACTTACCAGAGGCTAGTAGAGATGATGTTCGAGAATCAACTGAAGAAAACGGTGGAAGTATACATTGATGATATGTTGGTCAAATCCAAAGAACCGACTGACCATCTAAAAGACCTGGGTGAAACTTTCCAAACATTGCGTCAATTCAACATGAAGCTCAATCCAGAAAAATGCACGTTTGGAGTACAGTCGGGAAAGTTCCTTGGTTACATTGTTACCAAGAGAGGAATAGAGGTCAGTCAGGAGCAGATCAGGGCACTCACAAACATGGCATCTCCAAGAACACAAAAAGAAGTACAGATGTTAGCTGGTCGAATTACGGCATTGGGAAGGTTCATATCAAGATCCACAGATAAGTGCAAGCCAATTTTGAAGCTCTTAAAAAAGAATTTATCTTTTGCCTGGAACGATGAATGCGAAGAGGCTTTTCAAAAATTAAAAGAATATTTGAGTAGGCCACCAGTGCTGTCAAAGCCGTTACCAGGAGAGACACTCTACGTCTACTTAGCAGTATCCGACATTGCAGTAAGTGCAGTCCTAACTAGAAGAGAGGCTGCAAAAGAGAACCCAGTCTACTTCCTCAGCAAAAAGATGACTTCCCCAGAGACGAGATACTCAAGAGTTGAAAAGTATGCTCTAGCCTTACTTTTTGCGGCACAAAGGTTGAGACCTTATTTTGAAGCATATAGCCTCACAGTGGTATCAAACCTTCCACTTAATCAAGTGATGCCCAAAATCGAGCGTTCTGGAAGAATGGAGAAATGGGCAGTTTCGCTGAGCAAGTATCACATTCAGTATGAACCAAAGAGGGCGGAAAAATCCCAAGTACTGGCGGATTTCTTAGCAGATTTTCCAGTGGAGGACACAGCGGGGAATACAGAAATACAAGAGGAGGAGCAACTAGAGACTCTAGAAATTCAAAATACCGGTTGGAAAAGTGTGAAGGGATGGAAGGTGTTCACTGATGGGTCAGTAAATAAAGGGAGGTCTGCAGTTGGGATAGTAGTGGTAACACAAGAAGATACCAAGATCGAGATAGCAGAAAACTTAGCTTTTCCGGCCACCAATAATGAGACAGAGTACGAGGCAGTACTGAAAGGCTTGGAAGTATTATTGAAATTAAAGGCGAAGGAGGTGACGGTTTTCACTGACTCAAAGCTGGTGGTAGAACAGTTCAATGGAACATATAGAGCTTTAACTGGGAAGATGGCGTTGTACTTAGAGGCATTAAAAAGAGTGTAGCTAAATTTTCAAAGGTAGAAATTGTGCATCTGTTCAGGGGAGAAAATCGACATGCTGATGCCTTGGCTTATCTGGCAACGGACAACAGAAGAAAACTCAACTAAAACCATAACGTTCATGCAGAGATCTCAGCCAATGATAGAGGTGGAGGAAATGACCGTCAACCTCATTCAGAGCTTGGAAGCAAGCTGGATGGATCCAATAATAGCCTACTTGAAGAGTGGTTCGCTTCCGGAAGAAAGAACAAAAGCTAGATCCATTTTGGAGCAGTCCAAAAGATATGCAATGATAGGGGAAGACCTATATAGAAGATCGCCTGCTGGACCGCTATTGAAATGTATACACCCATCACAAAGGAAGGAGTCATGGCGGAATGTCACAGTGGAAGTTGTGGAAATCATTCTCCGGGACGAGCCATGGCGCACAGAATAATGATTCATGGGCATTACTGGCCAATCATGTACAAAGATTGCTGTGACTATGCAAAGAAGTGTCACGGCTGTCAGATTCATGGGAGACTAATACATGCTCCAGCAGAAAACCTTCACTTCATTAGTAATCCGTGGCCCTTCTCAATGTGGGGAATTGATATTGTAGGAAAGCTTGAGAAGTCACAAGGAAGAGAATATCTAATAGTGGCTACAGATTACTTCACAAAATGGGTTGAGGCAGAACCGTTGAGAAGAATCAGAGAAGAAGAAGTCAAAGATTTTATCTGCACCAACATCATTTGCAGGTTTGGATTACCAAGAGCTATAGTGGCAGATAACGGTGCTCAATTCCGAGGAGATAAATTGAAGCAGTTTCTGACAAGTTATAACATAAAGCAACTCTTTGCAACACCATTTCACCCGCAGGGAAATGGCCAGGCAGAAGCATCAAACAAAGCCATATTGGAGGTATTGAAAAAGAAGCTCGAGGATAAGAAAGAGAAGTGGTACGAAAATCTTTGGGAAGTACTATGGGCCTACCTGGACGACACCCGAGAAGATCCACAGGAGCGACTCCATTTTCTCTCACCTATGGCATGGAAGCTGTGATACCACAAGAAATGTTGGTGCATACGGCTAGAAAAATGGTAGTCGACCTGGGGAAGAATAATGAGATAATAGAGAGAGAGCTAGTCTTAGCAGAGGAAGTCCGGGAGCCGCGCCAAAGTCAGATTGGAGAGCTATCACCGACAACTAGAGAGGATTTACAACAAAAAGGTCAAGCCAAGAAGCCTTATTCCAGGGGATCTCGTATTAAGGAAACAGAATCCGCCACCAGCCAAGTTAGAGCCAAACTGGGAAGGCCCTTTTCTGGTAAACAAGGTGGGAGCAAATGGAGCATACTACTTGACCTACCAAGACGGTACTCCTCTCGACAAGCCATGGAGTATCAGCAATTTAAAGAAATACTATGCCTAGAGGGCAGAGATGTATTAGATCAACAAGACAGTAGGTGTTATAAAGATAGATTTGCTGAAAGTATGTAGCGGTGTTTAAGTTTCAATGAAAATATAAGATTTTGTTGATTTATCCAGTTGTATATATTAGTATTGTCTGAGACCAGGCCAAAGGTCAGACATAGTAGAAATCCAACTAAGGTTGGTGAGAAATACCGTAAGTGTAGACTTGGCTGGGCAAGCCGTTAACTAAATGTTAAAGTCTCTATATGGTTATTTCTTCCCCATTGAGTTTGACTTAGACAATACAATGGGGTGCCTCTAAGAGAGAAGAGCAATAGTGCTAATGTGTTAATAGGGCTGCACTTGCTGAACCGTGACGACGGGATCAGTAGAAGTGTATCCTAATGTTAGCACATGAGAAACCAGTAACAGAAGGGAGCATTAATGGATAACAATTATAAAAGTTTCAAATTAAAATAAGAGTTTGCAATTGCCAAGGAGTATTAATCAAATTACATTTCAAGGTAAGGGGTCTCGGGTGGAAGCATTGGGAGATGAAGACGTCATCCGCATTTTCTTGGCAGCAAGAATGGCGGACAAGTTCTCCTTCACCTGCGCCTTCACTTGCATGGCGATCTGCTCTTTGGATTTCGCCACCATCTCCTCGTATTTTGATTTATACTCAGCCAGGAGAGTTTCCCTTTGCTCCCTTAGGTCGGTCAGGTACTGCTGATAGTCAGCTTCATGACCGGCGTTGAGTTCATCTATTTTGATTAGGCCGTCATGATATTTTTCCCTCCCACTTCGCTACCTCAGTGACATGAGCAGCCTCAAGTGCAGCAATACGCTCACGGTGTTCACCCTCAAGCCTTTTCCGGTTCTTCTCGATTTCAGCATCACGAGACGCGGCTGCTTCTTTCCGTTGAATCTTGAGTTGCTCGACCTCGGCTTGAAGAGCCCATTTCTCGCGGATTAGTCGGTTCTTTTCCACTGTAAGGTCATGCTTCTCTTTTGCAATTCTTTCTTTCTCTCTTTCCAGGCTAGAAGCATGCGAAAAAGACTTGATGGCGAGACCGTTAACCTATAATTCAATAGAAAGGTTATAGTATTAAAAAAAAAAAAAAAAAAGGAAAAAGGGAGACTTACGAGAGCTAGACCATGAAAAAAGGTATCACGACCCTCATCAAAGTTCATCTGAACAATTCTAGCTTGATCAGAAGGGAAAATAGAATTATGAATAGCGGAGAAAGCAGTTGCTCCATTGTCAAAAGCTGAAGCGGATGGATCACGAGGAAGGGGAACAGCAGGAGTCTGCCTTGGAGACTGGGGGGATGGAGGATCAGCAATTACTTTACCGCGAGAAGAGGAGCCAACCTTGTCAGGGTCAGGGGCCGGCATGGACTCTGAAAATGAAAAAGGACCTTGAGGAGTAACACCGGCAGGAGGTGTAGGAGCCTTGCCAGCAGCGGGTACCGGGTTAGTCTCAGCGTCAGGGGTTGGAGAAAATTGCTGGTCATCTCCGGCTTGGTCACCTGATCCAGATGAAGAGTAGTTAGGAGTACGATGGAAGGTGTACCTAGGTGCTTCACGAATAGGTGCAACAAATGTAGCAACATCAAAAATTTCGTGATCAACAGGAAGTGGTGGAGGCATCACACCAATAATAAGGGGCTCATTTGGATCAAGAAGAGTCATGGAAAAGTCCCTAGGGGGAGAAGATGAAGGATGAGAAGTTGAACCTGGTTGGGCGAAATTGTCCGTGCCGATATCGTCAAATATAAGATCACCATCAAACCCAAGTTCGTCAAGGTTCACGGAAACCTTGATTCCACTAAAGTCTGGTTGGCCAGGTTCCTCCATGGAGTCGCTGGAGGAAGCAGACGGGGATTCCGGGAGGGGAGAAGGAGCTTCAGCCATTTTGGCCCTTTTCACTTTAGGAATGGTTGGACCGGACCTTGTGGGTTGCTTTGAACGCGCCAGGTGAACTTCAGGAGATTCCGGCAATGTCTCTGGTTCACCTTGGACTGCCTGGAATTCAGAACTTTCAGTCGAAGAAGAAGATAGATCACGACTACAATGTTTGACAATCTTCTGAACTCGAAGAGCAGATAAGAAAGGAGGAAGTTGGGCTGTTACTCTTTTTTGCTTCTTCTTCTCTGATGGTGCTGGAACTGTGGAAGTAGATTCGCGAGCTCTCTTTTTAGTTAAGACTTGCTGAAGTGGGATGTTGTCTCCGCCATCATCAGAATATCCTTCCGACTCAGTAGGGGCAGCAACAGAAGCCTTACCCTTACCCTTCCCTTTTGTTGGTCGGAAAGTAGGAGGGACAGTAGAAGACCTGCCCTTTTTATCCTTGAGATAATCTTTGTGGTAGCAGACGGGTAAGACGTATTCCCCTAGATCAAGATCCTTGTAATCGGGGTACCGTCTTTCCGTGATGAAGTAAGCTCACGAATGGCGGAGTAACCGTCAGCTCCAGATCCTATCAAGGGTTCCCAACCGCGAACCTCTGGGATAGCAGGAAAAAGGAAACATGAAAAGAGTTAGACAGACACAATCAAAAGGATTTTCATCCTAGAAATGTCAAAATATGAGCAAAATAGAAAAAGTAAGGAAGAAACCTCCTAGATTAAACCGCCAGTATTTTAAAGGGTTAGAAATGCCAGGTCCTTTTCCCCCGAAGTTACCAAAGACAATCATAGGAGAGTCAGGCCATTCCTTGTCACTTTCTGGCAGTTTCTCAATGATAGACCGCCTACCGGGTCGCTTGACGAAGTAGTAATAAGGTTGACCACACTTCTCTTCACAGACTCGGAGGTAGTAACATTGACGTATGTCATCAAGGGAAACAACAGTTTCCTCACTGTTGAGATTATCCGCGGCCCGTAAGATCCGCCAGAAATTTCCAATACATTGACCAGGGGCGACTTGATAAAAGTTAAGCACATCACGGACAAGGTTGGAAAAAGGAAATCGACAGCCAAAGGCTATTTGGTGGGCCGTAACTATAATGGCGTCTTGCCGACGAAAATCGTGATGTGCAAAACGTAGGGCAGGTTTGAAATTAAAGATCTCTACGTCATCTGGGATGTCGTATAGCTCACAGAATGATTCTATGTCGGGTCGATATGGGTAGGTGCTAGGCTCGTGCAGATCAAGGTAGTAGCCAGAAGGAGAGGGATGGACACCGCCATCACCTGGGCCTCTTTCGACCGCCTTCTTTGACGAATCTTTCTTCTTCTGATTTTGATGAGAAGCCATGGATATGGAGAAAGGCTCAGCAAAATCTTAGGAAAGAAAGATTAGGGGTGTGTATAGAGAGATTCTTGGAAGAAGAAAAGAGAAGAGGAGGAAAGTAGTAGGTTCAGGTTATGAACGGCAGAAAGCTACAACAACTGTGATTCGGAATTTAAAACGAGGAGAAGAAAGTTTGAAACTAAATCTAGAAAAAACAAAATCTAAGTATAAAATCGGGAAAATAAAAAAGATAAGTGAGAGAGAATAACCTGAAGTAGTCGACGATGAGAGAAATAAAGAAGAAATCGAGCTTTTGCAGGATTCCAGGATGGTGCGAGATGCTGTAAATGAGTTGGAGGCAGAAGAGGCAAGAGGAGGAGAAGGAAGATGAAAGCAAATAGAGAAAGTAGGTTAAAGATTTGTTTTTATACGAGCGTAGATGGAGGGGTAAGGTGGGAAAGAGAAAGTGTAAAACAAGACAGTTGCATTGGGAAGAAGGGTAGCAGTCGGAGTAATGATTGCGCATAGGGGAAATCAAAAGGCATGCGTCAGAAGTACGGGACACAAGGGCATGCGTAATTAATGAACAACTGGAAAGATAAGGATAAGGCAAGACTAAGGGCACGTGAAAAACAGGTGATAGATTAAGTGACGGAAAGGAATCATGACGGTTTCCCGTCATCATAAGGAGTCTACGTTTAGGTTGAGAAAAAACCTTTGAGCCGCCTTCTAAGATGCATAGATGACGGTCAAAGGAGGGGCGATGTAAGTACCAAACCATGCCAGGTGGAATGCTGAGGACATAGGAGCCAAATAAGAAGAGCAAACCGGGAAATACCTAATCGAAATACTGAACATTCTAGAGTATCACGGATAGAGCACATGATGTCTGGCTGGCAAGCATTCACTCTATATGAACATTCTAGAGTATCACGGATAGAGCACGTGATGCCTGGCTGGCAAGCATTCACTCTATATGAACATTCTAGAGTATCACGGATAGAGCACGTGATGCCTGGCTGGCAAGCATTCACTCTATATGAACATTCTAGAGTATCACGGATAGAGCACGTGATGCCTGGCTGGCAAGCATTCACTCTATAGTATGAGATGGAGAATGGAACACGTAGGAGAAGGGAGAACCATAGGATGCATAGGGGAATCCTACGGTTAAAGGAAGGCGGTGAATATCGCTATAAAAGGATCATGTAGGGTTCGCCAAAGGTAACTATTCATTCCTTGCTAAAACCTATTTTCTAAACTTAGCCGCTTACTGACTTGATCGTTGGAGCTTTATCCACCGGTCATTGTCCGGTGGTCATTGCAGGTATTTGCGGTGAAGCAGTTGAAGAACTCAAGCAAGCTCATCAAGGGTAGAGCTTACACTCTGTAAATACAAACTTGTACATACGTGACTAATTTTCTTCTAGCCACTTCTAATACTGGAAAACTGTTGGTTATTCTACCGTTGGCATATACATAACTATCTTAAGCAATATGACTACAAACAAAGTGGAGAAACAGAAATGCACTGATTTACAAAGTGGTTTCATATTGGCACATGATAGGAGGGATGGCTAATGACGATAGAGATCATAACACACTTGCTAACACCAAAAGATACATTAATGGCAGATGCAGAATAATACTTCAAACTTGCTATAAGAAAAAAAAAAAAAAAAAAAAAAATCATATGCATGATGTTTATGCTGAATAAAATATTCATTACATAATATATAACACGCGCAAAAAAATAATATTCCAACGATGTTAACTTTGCAGGAAAATCTTAGCAAAGTACTTATCAGTTATACCATGAACATACATGCACTTTAGATGATAACTGCCACAAGAGTTTCCAACAGTAACAAAGCTCCTTCGGCTCCTTAAGATTCTTACAGTCGACAGAGGTGCAAACTTGGCCATAACATTGGGATAAGAATGGTCAAGCTCTATTCTCAAAAGTCACAAGTATAATTCAAATAGAAGAATATTGTAACACCTGATGAGGCTCTTTCAAATGAATTTACTTTCTTGCAAAACAATTTCTGCTTTTTGTCTGGGTTCTTCGAGAATCTCACACTCAAATCCTCCAGGAGAATTGATGTCTTTAAAACAAATTCAAGCAGCTTCAGTTCATTATCATCACATCTAAGTCCATAGATCTCAATAGACTTGAGGTGATAAATGCATTGCAACAACTGCTCCCAATCATCTACTTGACCAACCTAATGAAAAATTAAGATTGATCAAAGCTGACGATATTTTAAAAATATAAAACCAACTGCAATAAATTTAAAAGTTAGCCCAAGTGATAAGGAACAAAATAGAGACATTGCACGTCTTGGTCAATACCTGTTTTATTCCGATGATAAGAGTTTCTATACAAGGAGATGTCTCTAACAAGTTTGGAATTGCAGGGATGTACATACCATTCGATAAGCTTTAAACACCTTATATTTGAGAATGACTTGAGTAGCTGGTTTGATATAATCTGACTGTTTCTAGTATTCTTAGCAAGAAAATAAAAATGTCATTAATCAGAATAATATGGAAATTTGATTGAACAAGCACTTGAGATAGAAATTTATAGAACTAGCATCATATTAGTAAACCATGATGAACGTGCATCAACTAGTCCTACGTCAACATCACGACAATAATGGAAAAATAATGCACCATCACTTCTGCTACTAAGGTGATTTAGAATATGGTGGGAAGAAATTAAAATGTTGCCTACAACAGTAGACTATAAAAAATAAATTTAAAAATTAAAATAAAAAAATAAGAAAGCTAAAAGAAGAACATACCGCAACTTCTATTTCAATAGATTTCGCATTAGAGAAACCATCAAGAACTTTCATCAAAATTTCGCCATCCACTGACTCTAGTGGCGATATAAACTTAGCATCAACAAGAGAAGAAAGGTTTTCAAAACAATAGTCCTTGTACAAGCTACCTTTCAATAGTAGTGATGTTAGATTCGGAGTAGATATTTTAATCTTACATGTATAAAAATATCCAACATTGTCTAACACCAAGTTCTTAAGTTGAGGAGCAGATATAGTTAAAAGAAGAAGAAGCAAGGGAGCACAATGATAACTGCAATTTATTATGCTCAAGTTTTCCAAAATCGGGCAACTCAATATTAATTCTCCATTTGAAATTCCTCTTGGAAAAGTTGCACCAAATAGTTCTAAACTCTTGAGGTTAGAAGCCAAAAACATTGAATGTGGAAGCAAGAAAGAAGACTTAGTATGTAGCTTGAATCTTGCAATGGTTGAAGTACATATGAATTCAGGTAATTCATATTTAGAATAAGGATTAAAATCAATATAAACTTCTCTAACATGTTGTTGTCCTGCTACCATCAACAAACCTTCTAATTCTTGTTGGTAATAACAATAATCAACATGACCAAACAAAAGCTGGAGTTTCTGTATATTAGAGTCACGGTGGAGTAAAAGAAGTTTCTTTACAAATTTTACATACTTCCATGTTCCTATTTTTTTGTACCACATAGCAAGATCACAGTTTAGAAAAAGGACTGATCTCCATGTATCCTTCCATCTTTTTGAAACCAGACTTGTCAGCACCAATTGCTTCACATCAAGAAAAGAAAGAATGTGTTGTAATAAAAAATCATGTAAAGCACTAATTCTATCAAATTTATTACTTTCTAAACTCTCCATAATCTCTAAACTCAAATTTATCTATTTTTATTATTATTCAAGTCTTAAGTTATTAATTTTATTAAATATTATAAATTACATTAATTTATTAAATATTATGAAATAATTATTTTTTAAATAAATTTGGGTAGTTTTTCTAAATATTTTATAGGAGTTTATTACATTTTTTTTAATTTAATTATTTTCTTAGTTATCGGACCTTTTGCTCGTAGATAAAAATCCAACCCATAAATAAAAATATGTTAAATTACGATAAAACCATAATTTAAAGAGTATTATGTAAATTTACCAAACAACCATTACTAAAAGGGTATTTTAGTTAGAATTAGGTGACAAAATTCTAAAGCTCAATTCTCATTAACCGGGATTTACCCCTAAATTTTATTTAGATTTTATACTAGTAGTATAGAATAATATAAATAGGCTCGTGGAACCCGTGTTACGCACCGGGAATTTGTGAAAGAACATATACTAACCATTTAGCCCATTCGATGTATGGGCCTTGAGGTTGAGGCCCATTTAAGTTTCTTTATTAGAGATTTTTGGACATACCCCCCATTTGAAAGTCAAAATTTGAGATACCCCCATTTGAAAAAAAATTTGAGATACCCCCAATTCAAGATGTGGTGTTATCTTAGCCGTCCATCATAAAACTCACCTACGGCTGTAAAGATCTTCTGTCTTGAATTGGGGGGTATCTCAATTTTTTTTCAAATGGGGGGTATCTCAAATTTCGACTTTCAAATGGGGGGTATGTCCAAAAATCTCAAGTATAAATTTGACCTTGATAAAATTAAAATTTAACTCAAAAGCTGCCACGAGAGGGACACCCATTACACTCGATGAAGCACAGCCCTTGGTTGAAAGTCTCTCTAATCTACAAAGCACAAGATGCGCATTATGGTATCGTTACCACAATTATGACAATGAAATCACACATCCAAGCCTCGAAGAACGTGCTAATGCAGCAACTGTGCAGAGGTGGCTTTTGGACAAATGGCTGCAGAAGCACTGCCCAAGAATCTTCACTGCCTGAACATCAAGCTCACTTCAGATTGGCTGAGAAACCCTGTGATGCAGGAAGTTGCGAAAGACAAAAGGAACTCCCTTCGACTTGTGGACAATAACCTTTTACCACTTCTGCATCTTCTCAAATAATGTGCTGGCAAACTCAGCCGTTGTGAACTCTACCATCTCGAATATAATGCTGACCATCCTAAGCAATTAGTATTCCATATTGTCACAAATGAAGTAAGCTATTGGGCAATACAGGAGTGGTTTCTTCTGAATGACTTCAAGGGGGCAACTATAGAAGTCCAGAACATTGGGGAGCTCTTTTGGTTGAATTCCTCCAACTCTCCTGTGTTGAAACAGCTCAACAACCCAGAGTACACTACTTACTATTCTGAATTGCCTCAGGATGCAAAAGGTTAAATGAAGTTTTGGAATCCCAAATACTTGTCTATGCTAAACCATTTGCGGTTCTACATCCCAGAAATATACCTTTTGCTGGAAAAGGTGGTCTTTCTAGATGACGATGTAATTGTCCAGAAAGATTTAACTCCTCTTTTCCCGTTGGATTTGCATGGAAATGTAAATGGGGCAGTTGAAACTTCCCTTGAGGCATTTCATTGTTACTACAAATACTTGAACTTTTCCAATCCAATTATCAGCTCAAAATTTGATCTACAAGCCTGTGGATGGGCATTTGGGATGAATGTGTTTGATCTTATTTCATGGAAGAAAGAAAATGTGACTCCAAGGTATCACTTCTGGCAGGAACAGAATGGCGATCGGACACTATGGAAGCTGGGGACACTACCTCCTGGTCTTTTTTCATTCTATGGGTTGACTGAGCCTCTTGACCGGAGATGGCATGTGTTGGGATTAGGTTATGACATGAACATTGATAATCGTCTGATTGAGAGTGCAGCTGTCATTCACTTTAATGGTAATATGAAGCCATGGCTAAAATTGGCAATTGGCAGATATAAACCACTGTGGGAACGGTATGTAAATCAGACACATCCATATCTTTAATATTGTGCGACAAGCTAAAGAAGCATGCGCTCTACAGTCAATCTCAAGGTGTGATTCTCAGCTGTCTTAAAGGCTTCTTTGATACATTCTTATATTGAATTAAAGACTGAAGTTTTGGCTTGATAAGCCATCTCCTTAGGAGGTTTAGAATTCTTTGTCATATAGCAAATTTTGTAATAATTTCTTGCTAGTTACGTTGGATAACAATTTGGTCCCATAAATTATTGTAATTCCATCAGATAATCTGGTTAGTGAAACACTACCCTGTTATTTGGGGTCTTCCTGCAATTATCTGTATGTAGTGTTTTACTGTTTTATCCTGTTCTAGTGTTTTTCCTTCTGTTTTACTGTGGATTTTCTGAGTTCTGCAAACTGGAATTTCTTGCAAATCAGTTACTTTGTGTCTTTGTTCACCCCTGTTGTGCTGGTATGTCTTTACTTACTAATTTGCAGGCACAACAGGATGAGATGTCAAAATGATCACCAAGTAAGACTTGCTGTCATCATCTTTGTGTTGTACTGCTGAGAAAATCATAGTGCTGAACAACTTTAAGAAGAAAAATCAGCTGACTGTCACCTGAACTCTATCCGGCGAAAAGGTGGTCTTTATCCCCATTATGCTGATCAGTAATTCAGTAGGGTACAGTAGAAGTAATGGTCTACAAATGAACATGTAAATTTTTCGGAACAGATTGAAACCGCGTTCGGGTGGTCAGGTTAAATTTCTAGTCAAGACCTCATGTGTACAGGGTACTCTTATGTTTCTGGTACTATATATATCAACGCATAATACTGTAATAATAAGTCTACGGACTCGTCACTCGTATTACTGACTAATTAATTCTGGTATTACATAGTTGAGCTGGCACTTATCTTATTACTCCCCCTCAAAAAAATGGCAGTAGGACTGTTGAACTATATGCAGTGATTAATTAAATCCCAACAACGTCAACAACCCGCAACCTAGATATTCGTGAGAACACCTCCTTTGCAGTACAGGATCTGTTTGTCAATGATGTCAAAGATTACCAAACAATAAGTATTAGAAGAATAAAACAATAAAGAACAATAACACCAAGATATACGTGGTTCGACAATGCCTACCTCCACGGGGAACAATGAAAAGATTTCACTATAAGAAAAGAAACACCGATTACAATAATCTCCCTAGTATCTTTCTCAAGATCTTAATCTCTCACCTTAAACCTAATACACCCTTGGCTCCCAAAGTTCTCTCTTACTTACTCTATTTATCTCTATGTTTCTATTGTTTTCTACTCTCTTGTCTTGTCTTACAAATACCAAGTTACTTGGGTATTTATAGCCCATGGATAGAAATCAAATCCATATAGAATTACTTATTCAAAATAGAGATAAATAGGAAACCGAGTCCAAATAGAACTCCTGCACATATATGGTTTCCTTAACCAATATAGGAACTGATCCTATGGATCACACCTCTTATAAGGTATGATCTTGTGCACCCAACTATTGCGAGCCAATATACAACAATCTCCACCTTGGCGAGCCATCGACCAAAAACAAGATCATTGCAGCTTGAATTTCTTCAAGCACCGTCACATTGGCAAGAATCCTCTTGCCTCAACGCACCTCAAGTGAGGAGGTGTTCCACCCAATCTTTATCATGTAGGAAGATTGAGCAAGTTCAAACAATGTCTGAACTTCTCAACTGAAACCGCCTTAGTAAGACAATCTGAAGCATTCTCATCTGTGTGAACCTTCTCAACTGTAATTTCACCTGAGTCCAACCAATCCCGAATCCGATGATAGCGAATATCAATATGTTTCGTTCTTGCATGAAACATTTGATTCTTCGTAAGGCAAATAGCACTCTGACTGTCACATTTTATCATCATAGAATTTTGATCTAACCCGAATGTGCTTACTAATCCCTTCAGCCAAATAGCTTCCTAGCAAGCTTTTGTTACCGCCATATACTCCACCTTAGTAGTAGATAAAACAGTAACCGTTTGGAGCATTGATCTCCAACTAACCGGCCCTCCACCATAAGTGAAAACGTACCCTGTGGTGGATCTTCGCTTATCTAAATCTCTTGCATAATCAGCATCCACATAACCCGAAACACATGTTTTCCCTTGTTGTCTTTCAAACAAGATACCCAACGTCTTAGTGCCCTTCAGATACTTGAGAATCCATGTCACAGCTTTCCAGTGTGGTTTTCCCAGATTCGCCATGTATCTCGATACTACACTTAGTGTTTGAGATAAATCAGGTCTTGTGCATACCATTGAGTACATGAGACACCATACTGCGCTTGCATACGACTTCTTCTCCATCTCTTCCACTTCAGCATCTGTGGAAGGACATTGAATTTTGTTTATAACAAAATTGTTGTTCAAAGGAGTTGACACAAGATCTGCATCAATCATATTGAAGCGCTCAAGTACCTTTTGAATGTACTTGACTTGTGACAGCCATAACTTTCCAGCTTTCCTGTCTCTCCTTATTTCCATACCTAGGATCTTCTGTGCAAAACCAAGATCCTTCATGTCGAATTCCTTGCTTAACAAAGTCTTCGGCTCCTTAATTCTAGACATATCCCGACAAACAATAAGCATGTCATCTATATAAAGTAGCAATAGGATCACCATCCCATCATCAAACAGATGAGTGTACACACAACAATCCTTCTGTGAGTACCCCTTCGCCACCAAACGTGCTTTGAACTTTGGTGGTTCTTTCTCATGCATTCCTTCCTACTTCCTATAAACCCATTTACAGCCAACAATATTTTTTTCGCAGGTTTAAGAACCAACTCCCAAAGAGAGTTCTTTTATAGAGATTCCATCTCTTCAACCATAGCTTCAATCCACTCTTCTCTTTCGTTACTTTCAACTGTTCACGATAAGAAGTAGGATCACCTTCACTAATGCTTAAAGCATAATGAACTTATTCCTCGAACCCAAGTCTAATAGGTGCTTTGATTTGTCTTTGGCCCCGGTTCTTTGCTATGCTGTAAGGTTGTTGCTTATCTTTATTAGATTCAACCTCCTTTTCACACTGTTGTTGTTCTGGCCCATCCTCTTCAACCCCTGCATCTGACTCCTCCACCTGAATAGGAGTCTCCCTGTTGGATACCTTGGTAAGAGGAGATATCTCTGTAGTTGCTTTATTAACAAGAGTGTTTTTTCTACCATTCTTCATGTCTTGATTCATAGGCATAGTTTTCTCATCAAACACAATATCTCTACGAAGGATTTTCTTTCGGTTCACTGGATCCCATAACTTATAACCCTTCACTCCCTTCTCAAAGCCGATGAAAATGCATTCATGAGATTTGGGTTTAAGTTTGGTTCTCTCATCACTAGGAATAAGAGCATATGCACTACATCCAAATACCTTCAAAATAGAGTAGTCTACCGGTTTACTTAACCATACCTCTTCTGCACATCTGAAATCAAGCATCTTAGATGGTGAACGATTAACCTAGTGACAAGCATAGTTAAGTGACTCTGCCCAAAACATCTCTGGCACACCTGCATGAAACCTCATGCACCTCTCTTTATTCATAAGAATTCTATTCATCATTTCTGCAGCTCCATTCTGTTGGGAATTCTTCTTCACGGTAAAATGCCTTGCAATACCTTCATTTTTGCAGTACTGTAGAAACTTCCTATCCTTATATTCACCGCCATTGTCAGTTCTTAGATACTTGATTTTTCTGCCTGTTTGATTTTCTACCTCTACCTTCCACTCCTTGAATTTAGTGAAAACTTCGGATTTCTCGTTTATGAAGTAGACCCAAACTTTTCTCGAAAAATCATCCATGAAAGTGACAAAGTAGCGAGCTCCACCTTTTGATTGAGTAGGTGAAGACCCCCACACATCTGAGTGAATATAGTTAAATACTTTTGTACTTCTGTTCTTTGTATCTGCAGCTTTGAAGAGTACTTTAGCTTGGTTTCCCATAATACAATACTTGCATAACTCAAGTGTACACTCTCCTACACCCTTCAACAATTGTCGTTTGTGTAGTTCTTCCATGGCTCTTTCACTCATATGCCCTAGCCTCAAGTGCCAAAGCTGAGTGCGATCTTCTTGTGTAGAAACTGCAGCTCCACCAATTACTGTATTTCCCAAAAGCTTGTACAAATTGTTAGAAAGTCTTACTCCTCTCATAACCACAAGTGAACCCTTTGAGACTATGAGATTCCCATCTTTGGATTTGTATGTGTACCTATTCTTATCCAAATAACCCAGGGAAATAAGATTCTTCCTTAGTGCAGGAACGTATTTCACGTTACTCAGAGTCCTAACAATTTGATCATGCATCTTCAACTTTACCGTACCGATTCCACAAACTTTACAACTGGAATTATTCCCCATAAAAACTACGCCTTTTCTTTTCTCAAACGTGTCAAACCAGTCTTCGTTTGAACATATATGATAAGAAGCGTCACAATCTAAAATCCAAGACGAAGAAATATCATTACCTGAAGAAGTCGCCAAAATTTCTCCGTCGCTATCATCTGTAACAACGCTGGCTGAATTTAAATTTTCGGCCTTCTTCTTCTTTTCCTTATATTTCTTACAATCTCGTTTCCAGTGGTCTGTCGCACCACATTCAAAGCAACCTTCTTTATCCCTGGATTTTAATCTGCCCCTGCCTTTTGATTTGCTACTTCTCTTATTTGTTCGGCCCACCTCATTAGAATTCTTGACATATAGTCCTTCTGCTTGAGAGTCTTTACCTGTGTTCTTATTCATCTTCACATGAGAGATTATATCTTGAACAACCTCATCATACTTTAAAGTATCCTTGCCGAACATCAATGTGGTCCTGAAGTGCTTGAAAGATGAGAAATTTTTTGCTCACCACGCTCCCTACTCCGCTAGGATTGTTACATGTGGACCCAAAATCTTCTAGAAATCAATTTGCTAACTTCCAATTATTCTTTATGACTAATTTACCCTTATAAATTAAAAGAGTTTTAAAAATAGAAAATACCACGTTTGGGAATCCGATTTTTAGATTTTTCTCTCTCCTCTCTTCTTCTTTTCCTGTTGGATAGAAAAATATTCTGAACAGAGAACTAGTCTGCTTAGTCTATCTTCATGAAACATATACCCCAAATACAACATACTATTTTTTAAATGTATTATCCAATGAAACACACATGTAAGAGACTGTTGTAGTTATAGTATTCTCCCAATCTAACAACTATAGAGATATTTTGACTGATTGTTGATCGAACCTCAAAAGTGTATATTTATCCCCCGAATAACACCTTGTTTGTATAGCACTTAGCTTATATTATTGTATTATATCTATTGATTAGTGTTTTCTTGTCTTTTGTGTATGTTTCATGAGCCGAAATGCGAATATTATGTAAAAGCCAGGGAAAAGTCAAGAAAAGCAAGCAAAAATGTGTTATTTGCACAAGGGAAGGAGAATCGATATTTGCACCCACAAGATCTGCTGAGGGCACCCCACAGTCAGCTCTGTTGACTTGACTTTAGGTCAAAATGGGGCGGTCCAATTCTCAACCCAAACCGGGTCCTATTGAAGCCCACAAGTAAGAATTTCTATTTTGGGTCTTATTTAAGTCCAAACTTAAAAAGACTCCACAAGAAGATCCAGAAGTCTGATTTCTATTTAGGGTTTTATTTATAGTCCAAACTTAAAAAAGGCTCTACAAGGAGATCCAGAAGTCTGATTTGGTCCCATGAGCTATCAAACTGAAGGTCTAGGTCTGAATTACAACTTAAGTCCAAGAGAGTTAGGTTTTGTTAAAAACCTAATGCCTCTAAAAGACCAACAGCAGTAGCCACGAATCTGACCTAATTTGGAAGTCTTTGCATGCAAGTATTCTACTTTGTATTTTCTATATAAGAGAAGTAGTGATTAAGGTCAGTGGCGGATCCAGGATATCAAAATAGGGTGGGCTTGGATGAACTAAAAAAAAAACAATACCACAAACCGAAGAAATGAAAATTTAGATTAAAATCGACAAAGTAAATAAGGTTCTCATAAGTCAGTATAGACAAGAAAAACCTATAATTTGAGAGACTAATAAAAACAAGAAAAACAACTAATAAAACAACAAAAAAATTTAATACAAAAACCTAAACTAATCTTAATTTATAAATTATAAAAACAATTAAAAAATACAATAAAAAGAAAAAGAAATTGTGTAAAATAAAATTACCTTCAAAAATAGATGGGAAGAATAAAAAAGTGGCAGGTTAGCAATCCAAAGTCCAAACGACCAGCAGTCACGTAGTATTAAGAGCTTTGTTGTATTTATTTTTTGTAAGAAGAAAGTAGAATAAGTTAGAGAAAGAGAGAGCAAAGAATCTCGTTGCCTTTTTTATTTTTTTCTATATCTATCTTAATATTTCCTAATATCAAGAAATCAGGGATTGTGTATTGACTTTTGTGGTAATTAGTTACTGGGATTAATAAATAATACATATATTAATAATAATTACTAAATATACCCCGCCCTTGCTATATAAATCATCCCGGGCTCCAGCCCTATTGAGCCCACACTATGATCCGCCCCTGATTAAGGTTTAGGTAGCTTTTTATGAATTGAAGATTGACGAGAAAAGTTCATCTTCTTCTTCTTCTTTTGTATTAAACTCATTATTCAATATCAATGCCACTATTCTTCCATTATGATGTATTATGTTTTATTTATTTATTCTTTGGTTTCATCATCAAGGATGAGTAGCTAAATCTCCTTAGGGGGATGGTGGAAGCTCTCTAGATAATGTAAAAGTACCATGTTTGTTCTTATTGTTCATTGTGATTCAAAGTTCTTAATGTTTATTTGCTTCTAATTCGCGATATGAGGTAAGCATGATTATTTGTATGTTATTGTTATCCATGGTGTTAAAATATTATTGTTAAGGTTTAGGGAGACCTAGGTTTAATGGTAATATTTATATTTATTGTAGATGTGTAGTGAAATAGCTGAGAGGTGATTATTACATGTTTGCAATATATATCTTTTATTGGAACCCTTTTGTAATTAAATTAAATAACTGAGAGGTGATGATTTAGTTATGAATAATATGTTAAGTTAATTACATTGAATAGCTGAGAGGTGACGGTTTGATTAATAAGACATATTCAATAGCATGCATAAGAGAATCTCGTTTTAATTAGGTAGAATAACTGAGAGGTGACTACTTGATTATTATAGGTATTAATGATTAATTGGAATAGCTGAGAGGTGACTAATTAAGTTAGTCATGTTATGTTTCCATGACTTAGTTAGTGGATACCAACTCTTCCCCCTATGTCATCATATATCTTTTTTATATCTCTACCATATTCTTTAGTTAGGGTTTACTTATTATTATTGCCTGTAGGAAGTAGAATCAATCTCCAATCTTATTATTGATTCCTTTGGTGTTTCTTAACCATTGTTTTTTATTGTGTTTGAGCTAAGATCTCCCCCCCTGAGGTGGATACGACCCTTGCTTGTTACTTGTCTACTTTGATATCCAATTTATACAGGCACAAGAAGGAACTTCAAGTTAAAAATATAATCTTTTGATAGAGGTTACACAAATCTCATATATCAATTGTAACATTATTAGCTTTTTTTCTTTATAATTTCTTTTTTATTGTTGAGGACAGAGTAGTCGGGGAAGAAGGGGGGAGGAGAGAGAAATCTAGAACCTAATTCCCACGTATTGTGGTTTATTTTTTTATTTTAAAACTCTTTTAATTGGTAAGGGCAAATAAGTCACAAAGAATAATTGGAAGTTAGCAAACTGATTTCTAGATGATTTTTGATCCACATGTAACAATCCTAGCAGAGTGGGGAGCGTGGTGAGCAAAAGGGTGGTGAGCAAATAATTTCTTCCGTGGGGAGGGTGGTGAACAAAAGGGTGGTGAGCAAAAATGTGGTCCTGAAGTGCTTGAAAGATGGAGGCAAAGATTTGAGTAGGTGCAGAGACTTGTCTTCATCGTCATACTTCACATCCACCCGTAGCAACTTTGTGATACACTTATTGAACACGTTTAGATGTTCCATAAGATCACCACCTTCTTCCATCCAAAGATTCAAGAGTTCATCTTTCAGTTTATTAGATAAAAGACTTACCCATATACAATTTCTCGAGCTTTTCCCATGTTCCTTTAGCGCAGTTTCCTCCATCACATTAAACATCATCTCATCCGAGATATGAAGTTTGATGGAACTCATGGCTTTGAGATCTACTTTGTTCCACTCGTCATCTGACATGTCCTTTGGCTTCTTGTCTTTCTCGTCAAGAACCACATGAAGATCTTGTTGGATCAAAACGTTTCTCATCTTCCTTTGCCATAATGTAAAGTTATTTCTACCGTCAAACGGTTTAATTTCAACTTTTACACTGCCGCCAAGAGTAGTAACCGATGGTTTCTTACCGTCTATTCGTAGGAACACCTGTAGTCTCCGTCATCTTTGACAAAACCTTAAATCCAACTTAAGCTCTTGATACCACTTGTTGAACTATATGCAGTGATTAATTAATTCCCAACAACGTCAACAACCCGCAACCTAGATATTCGTGAGAACACCTCCTTTGCAATACAGGATCCGTTTGTCAATGATGTCAAAGATTACCAAACAATAAGTATAAGAAGAATAAAACAATAAAGAACAATAACACTAAGATATACGTGGTTCGGCAATGCCTACCTCCACGGGGAACAATGAGAAGATTTCACTATAAGAAAAGAAACACGGATTACAATAATCTCCCTAGTATCTTTCTCAAGATCTTAATCTCTCACCTTAAACCTAATACACCCTTGGCTCCCAAAGTTCTCTCTTACTTACTCTATCTATCTCTATGTTTCTATTGTTTTCTACTCTCTTGTCTTGTCTTACATATACCAAGTTACTTGGGTATTTATAGCCCATGGATAGAAATCAAATCCATATAGAATTACTTATTCAAAATAGAGATAAATAGGAAACGAGTCCAAATAGAACTCCTGCACATATATGGTTTCCTTAACCAATATAGGAACTGATCATATGGATCACACCTCTTATAAGGTATGATCCTGTGCACCCAACTATTGCGAGCCAATATACAACAAGGACTGACTGAGAGTTTGGATCTTAGTATAGAAAACCTTGTAGAAGACAATCCTTTGGTGAAAATGTCTGCTAATTGATCTGAGGTACCAAGATACTGTACATTGACCAGATTTTGAACTACCAATTCCCTTATATAGTGATAATCAATCTCCACATGTTTGGTTCGGGCATGGAACACATGATTTGAAGTAAGAGAGATAGTACTAATCTTGTCACAATATATGACTGGTTGTCCTTTAAAAGAAATATGGAGATCTCGCAACAAATGAATCATCCAGGTGAGATCAGCTGCACACTGAGCAAGAGCTAAATATTCAGATTCTGTAGAACTTTTGGCTACTGTTTGTTGTATCTTTGAACACCAGGAAATCAAATTGCAACCATAGAACACACAAAAACCAGAGATTGATCTTCTGTCCATTGGACAACTAGCCTAGTCGGCATCACTATAGCATGAGAGAGAAGATATTCCTTTATAAAAAGACAACCCAAAGTTAAGTGTACTTTTTAGATACCTGAGTATGTTCTTTGCTGCAACAAGATGCGAAACTCTTGGTTGATGCATAAATTGATAAACCTGATTGACATCAAATGAAATTTCAGGTCTAGTCCATGTTAAATACTGCCGAGAACCAACCAAAGATCGATATGAAGTCACGTCCTGTAAAAGCTCTCCAGTTTCATTATCAAGTTTTGTAGTTGTAGCACAAGGAGAAGAACATGGCTTGCAAGCAAGCATTGAATACTTATCCAGTAAATCAAAGATGTATTTGGATTGAGTAAGAGTAATTTTAGTTGATGACCTTTGAACCTCAGGACCCAAAAAATAATGAAGATGACCCAAATCTTTCATAAGAAATTTACTACTCAACTTCTAAATCAAGTTTTGACATGCAGCAAAAGAAAAACAAGTGATAATGATATCATTTAAATAGACCAAAACATAAAGAAGAAAAGAACATGTCTTCTTGATGAAAATAGAATGATCAACATGAGACGTCTTGAAACCAAAAGCTAAAAGTGCATTTCGCAGCTCAGTACACCATGCTCTAGGCGCCTGTTTTAGACCATACAAAGACTTCTTTAACTTGCAGACAAACGATGGTTGATGTTTATCTACAAAACCTGGAGGCTGTTTCATGTAAACATTCTCTGTCAAGTGGTCGTGCAGGAAAGCATTGGTGACATCCAATTGTTTAATTGGCCAGTCATTATTTAATGCAATAGAGAGAACCATCCTTATAGTAGCAGGCTTAGCAACATGATTGAAGGTCGATCTCTGAATAATCAATTCCAACTTGCTAATGCAATCCTTTAGCTACAAGTCGAGCTTTGAACCTTTCTATACTACCATCTGCCTTCTGCTTCACTTTAAAAACGCATTTGCATCCTACTAAATTCTGACCTAGCCGAGCTGGCACTAAATACCAAGTCTTGGTTTTTAGCAAAACACTGTATTCTACTTCCATGGCTTGTTTCCATTGAGGATCTTTCATTACTTGTAGATAAGATGTGGGTGGTGATAGAATGAATTGAATTTTGGCTGTGAAAGCAATTGGTAAGGTGTACTTGGAAGCGAGAAGAGCCTTAGGCTTAAAAATTCCCCTTTTTGATCTTGTTTGCATAGTATGATTATTATCTGGTATTGAAAGTGAGGGATCAACTAATGGCTGAGCTGGCACTGAAAGTGGCGGAGTAGATGATACAATTGACTCAGAAGAAACAGGAAAATGAGAAACGTTTTCTGAAGATAGGAGTTTGACAAGAGAAGAACAAGACAAAGGAATGGATGGAGACGAAATGGGTGTAACATTGGACTCTGCAAAAGGAAATGACTGTTCATGAAACAAAACATGTCTAGATATATAAACTCTGCCTGTGGGAACATGGAGACACTTATATCTAGGGGTGGGCACGGTTCGGTTCGGTTCCATTTTCCCACTAAACTGAAACCGAACCGTGCAAGCTGGTTCGGTTCGGTTCGGTTTCAAAAACCGAAAATTATTATCAAAACTGGGTTGGACCGAACCGATTTGATTCGGTTCGGTTCGGTTTGGGCTTTATTATGGGCTTTTGTGTTTTGGGCTTTAATAACTTCATTTTTTTTATTTTTTTTTTGTAATTTTTTTGAATATTTGAATATAATCTAATATTTATAAAAAAACTAAAAAAAAACTAAAAAAAAATCATATATAACGTGTATATATAAGTAAAAAATAATATATATATATTAATAAATATATATTCGGTTCGGTTCGGTTCGGTTTGAACCGAAATATTAGAATAAAAATTGGAACCGAATTGTATATACTCGGTTCGGTTCCGGTTCCGGTTCGGTTTGATCGGTTCCTAGTCAACACAGTTTTGACCCGGTTCGGTTCAGGTTTTAATTCGGTTTCCCGGTTTTTTGCCCACCCCTACTTATATCCTTTATGTAAGTTGCTATATCCAATAAAAATAGTACAAGGTTTACTTCTAAATTCCAACTTGTTTTGAACATAAGGTTTTAACCAAGGAAAACATAAGCAACCAAAAGACTTGAAAAACGAGTAATCTGGTTTTTGTTTGTAGAACTTTTCGAAAGAAGATATAAAGGATAAAACTGAGGAAGGAAGTCGATTGATTAAAAAGACAGTAGTATAGAACACTTCAACCCAATACTCTGAAGGGATAGAAGATTGTGCAACTAAAGTTCGACTAACTTCAAGAATTTGCTTGTGTCTCCTCTCTACAATTCCATTCTGTTCACTAGTATGAAGACAAGTAAACTGATGACCAATCCCATGAGATTTCAAAAACAATTCAAACTTATCACTTGTAAACTCTCCTCCAGAATCAGTTCTTAAAACCTTAATTTTAACACCAAAAGAAGTTTCAATAGATGTTTTAAAGGTAACAAACTAAGAAAATGTATCCGATTTTTCGACTAATGGAAAAAACCATATGAACCGACTCCAATTATCAACAATACTTAGATAATACTAACTACTCAAAGATTTGACAGAAGAAGGTCCCCAAAGATCACCATATAAGATTTCAAAGAGAGCAAATGTGACATTGCTATAAACAAAACAAGGAGGTTTTGTACTTTTGTCTAGTGGACACAATCTACAAAACATATCTTTAGATGATGAACCTTGAAGATGTAACTCATTATTTTTAATGATTTTATTGAAGACTAGACTGGAGGGATGACCTAGTCTATTGTGCCATATAGAAGGAGAAACTCTAGTATGCAGGAAATTTTTTGACTGGTATTTACAATGTTTAGGTATTCTGAATGGGTATAAACCATGCTCACTGGGTCCTTGGAAAATGATCTTCTTGGAGCCATTGTCCTTCACAAAAAAATGAGAAGGAGTGAATGTTATAGTACAGTTATTGTTAGTAACAAATTTGTTGACAGAAAGTCAATTAGAGGATATATGAGGGGCATGTAAGACATTTTTGAGAACGAAGGAAGTATATGGTGTTTTGAATAAAGAAAATCCAGTATTTAAAATAGACAAACCTTGTCCATTACCAACTTGAACTTTGTTTGGACCTTTATAATCAGCATGACATTGAAGATTGTTAACATCAGGAGTGACATGATTGTTGGCACCACTATCAAGATACCAATCTGAATCAACAGCAGTGGAAGGACCAGATTGAACACCTATTGGAATTGTTAACCATCATGGCTAATTTGGAAGGAGGCATTTTCCTAGCATATGAGTGATTCATCCGATACCAGCAATCAATAGCTTGATGATCTGTTCTATGACAAATCTGACAAGGAGGAAAACTTGAATTTCTTCCTGAAGAGCGACCACGACCTCTCACTCTAGACGAACTTCTTCTTCCATAACCTCTACCGGAAGAATTGAAACTAGGATTACTTGAGTTGTTGTTATAGGAGTTTGATGAGGTATTCACAGAACTAAACACCTGAGTAGTAGCTTCAGATGATGTATTCAGTATAGCTTTGCCTTTTAAATCATTAGCCAATTCTTCAGATAATAGCAAATTGTGTAACTCATCTGTTGAAAGAGGTTAGATCGCACACGAATAGATGCACTAAATGGTAAAAATTCATTAGGTAGACCATTAAGAATGTGCACAACAGTATCTTCATCACTAACTGGAAAACCTGTTGCAGCTAGACTATCAATCAACTGCTTGACTTGATGAAGATATTGTCATGTCCCATACATGACTATGTTGAGTAAGGGTATATTAGTATTTGTCATTGTAATAAGAGTGTAGGAGATAGTCACCAGATCAGAGTGGTAGGGAGATGAGAGATAAAAATGCATTATAGATTGTAAGAAGGATTATTCAGAAAATGAATGAAGTTTTGAGGCTCTAGTTCTTTGAACTATGAGATTAGGCTCTTGTTCATAATGAATTTGAGATTTATGTTTCTTTTTTTGTTTAATTGTTGAATTAAGTAACAGGGTTGTTACATTTGGTATCAGAGCAGTTCGATTCGGGAATTGATTAGATGGAGGAAGGTTTTAGATCGAAAATTGAAGATTGAATGGTAAAAGAGAATAGGAGTAGGATTGATGTGTTATTTGATAAATTGTTTGAGGTGTTAGGTATAAGAGACGAAGAAAATGAAGAGAAGGTTGAAGAATGTTCTAATGGAGAAAATGAAACAAGAGAAGCTACAGATCTGAAAATTACTGTACCACCTATCAAAAGATTAAATGCTACTCAAATATATGGAACTTAGATGGGAGCAAGGCCTATGTTCTAATTGTGATGAGAAGTACCAATCTGGCCATGTTTGTAAGAATCAATGTCTATATTTGTTAGTAGTTGGTGAAACCGTCCCTGAGAGTTTTGATGATGAAATTGAAGTTGCAGCAGAAGAGGAAAGTGAGTTAGTGGAATCGGGTGTGGAAATTTCACTCAATGCCTTGATAGGTAGCCCACATATCTCCATTGATCGAGAAATTACAGATCCGCAAAGGCCACTTCATCTTCTACAAGCTAACATTCAAATCAATCATGAAGGTAATTTCATCATACAAAAAGTTGATTCTTCATTTTTTGATGGAACTAGTTCTAATGATTGGTTTAGAAAGTACCACAAGGTTTCTCCATTACATCATTTTGAAGAAAATAGAGAATTGGGTTTAGTTTCTTTCAATATGGGTGGAAAGAAAGATTCATGCTTCTTAGATTATCAAGAAGGAAAAAATTTCATTCAAAGGGATGAGATGTTTGAGGAAATGTCCATATGTGGAAATTGTGTTGGACTTTTTAACAAACTAGTTCAAACTGAATCTGTGGAAGAATATAACGAAATGTACAAACCTGGCCATTTATGCAAAACCCAACAATTATTCATGTTAGTAGCAGATGAACGAAATGAAACTGTGTCCAATGAAGAAAATCCAAACCTAAATGTGGAAGAAATCGCGTTAATAGATTATGACAAGGAAATTTCTATAAATGCAATGACTGGACATGTAGGAGCTACTGAACAGGTGGGAGCTAACACTCTTCGAATGGTGGGTACTATCAAGAAAAAGAAGGTAATTATAGTGATAGATTCAGGCAACATTCGTAGCTTCATCGATACAGAAATGGCCACACAAGTAAGATGTATAGTTGATCTGACTGCTCATTTGTTGGTGGGAATAGCCAATGGGGCAAAGACCATCAGTAATTGTCTATGCAGAAATTTACAATGGAAAATGCAAGGTCACCCTTTCACTGAGCGTATAAGACTCTTATCTTTAGGTGGTAGTGATATGGTCCTCGAAGGAATTGCGTGTAAAAAACGGGGTCATATTCTTTTCAATTTTGAAAAACTTCTTAGGTTCTTTAAATGGAACAACAAGAGAATTAAATTACAAGGAGGAACTGAGACAGCTTCCTTGCTTTCTAACTTGATTGATCAGGTAGACAAGCCTGGTTCTTTGATGCAGTCAAGCTTGCAAACTCATGGGTTTGTTTGTGAACAAATTTCCGATCAGGATCTTGTGCAAGATGAGGTAAATTCTGTTCTTACTGCTGTAGTTCAAGGGACGGCCCTTGCAGATCATGGTGCTAAAGTTTGTCTTACAGCAACAAGGGCTATATATAATGCCTTGGCACAAATAAATTTTGACAATGAGATGGAGCGCACTGGCATCATAAAGGTTGTTTGTGAGACAACAGTTTCAAATGAGCCAGAGATTAGACAAGCTGCATTTGAATGCCTTGTAACGATTTCATCTACTTACTATCACATGCTTCATCCATATATGCAGACTCTGTTTGAGTTTACATCAAGGGCAATTAGAGAAGACCAGGAGCCTGTTGCACTTCAAGCAATTGGGTTTTGGGGTTCCATCTGTGATGCAGAAATGGAGTTTCAAGAGTATGATAGAGAGAGTGGCAAGTCGGCTTCTTCCCATTCCCACTTCGTCGAGAAGGCTTTGTCATTGTTGGTTCCTATGTTGCTCGAGACTTTATTGAAACAAATCGAGGATCAGGATCAGTATGATGATGTTTGGAATTTGTCTATAGCTGGTAACACTTGCCCAGGCCTGGTTGCAAAGATTGTTGGTGATGCTACAGTGCCTCTTGTTATGCCTTTTGTTGGTGTTGGTGCTTGTGTTGTCCTTTTCACTGTTGGTGATCTTAGTGTTCTTAATGTTATTGTTGGTTTTTTGATTGCATTGAGAATCATTTATGAACTCTCTGCAGCTGTCATTGCTTATATGCTCGACAAAAAGGCAAATGGCGTAGGTGAGAAGAATGTCTTCATTCTTGATCTTAGTGGTGGTACCTTCGATACTTCCTTGCTTACTGTTAAGTATAATATTTTTGTGGTAAAATTGATAAAAAATACAACGTACTATATCACTTTTTCCAATTAATACAATGTACAAAAAAACTGACCAAACAATGCTTGTACTTTCATTTTGTTTCTACGTTATACAATCTGTTAAAATGAAGCTAACAGACTGCTTATCTGTACAAAATTTTCTGACGTGGCTTTATCTAATTAAATAAAAGTTGATAATAATTTCCAACGGTTCAAAAATCACACGTGATTCTCACGTGATTCTCTGTTTATAAAAAAATTAAACACTTCTTCTTCTTCTCAAATCAATTTATCCCCAAATCAAAGTTTCAGAAAACCTAGTTTTCTAATATCTAAATTCAGGCTTCATGTCTTCTTCTTCTAGTGTTAATTCTCTTCGTAAATACAAATGTGGAGTTCCTTCTCCAACTAAGACCGCTTGGACCCCTGAAAATATTGGGAGGTCGTTTTATGGGTGCGGTAATTACACTGATAGACAATCAAAGTGTTATCTTTTCAAGTGGATTGATTCCTACAGACGACCTGAATAACGCCATCAAGAATTGTACTATAAGCATGAAGAATTGAAGGTTGTCAATGGGCATTTGAATTTGAGAATTGAAGATCTTGAGAATACATTGATTGAGATGAAGAAATTAAACAAAATTATGCAAAAGACCATTGATGCTGACGAAGTTTCGAAGCTACAGACGACGGAGAAGATAGAAGAGCTGCAAAAAATGATCACGACGTCTAACATTCAAAAAAACCTTCTCTTTTTTTTCTTAGTTTGTTTGGTAATTTATGTCTAGATTTGTAATCTATTGATTTGATTATCAACAAGTTTATGTATTTATGGACAGCTGAGATTGAAACATATGGTAACAAGATCTGGGATTACTTAAACTTTTGTTATGTTTTTCACACCTCAGCATATTCATTAATTAGATAAGCCACGTCAGAAAATTTTGTACAGATAAGCAGTCTGTTAGCTTCATTTTAACAGATTGTATAACGTAGAAACAAAATGAAAGTACAAGCATTGTTTGGTCAGTTTTTTTGTACATTGTATTAATGGAAAAAAGTGGTAAAGTACGTTGTATTTTTTATCAATTTTATTTTTGTTGTCAAGAGTATTGTAAGTGATACCCAAGTGACATCCAAAGTGGGGTATGGATATTATGTAATACATTACAAGAAAGGCAAGGACAATTGTCAAGTTATATCAATTTTACAATCAAAGTGGATTTAGGAGGTGGTAGCTAACTATGATATAGACTTGGTGGTACAACCTTTAACTGTCATTGAGCAGGCTGGGCAGCATATGAGTTTGAACTTCAGTGAGGGGCGTCCAAATCTGACGGTAAGGAGGTGATATTGGTAGTAGTTGATGTGTTCATTATATCCAACCATTTTACGTCTCTGGCACCATTTAACTGCAGCGGAGGTCACCAAACTGTTTTGTGAAGTTGTTTATAAGCTACATAGGAAAAACGATCTCACATTTTTGAAGATGTCATGTGGGAAGTCGGATATCACTTTGCGACTCATTATCATTCTTCTAATCCTTGAGGACAAGGATTTCAAAAGAGGAGTGCATTGTCATGTCCCATACATGACTATGTTGAGTAAGGGTATATTAGTATTTGTCATTGTAATAAGAGTGTAGGAGATAGTCACCAGATCAGAGTGGTAGGGAGATGAGAGATAAAAAGGCATTATAGATTGTAAGAAGGATTATTCAGAAAATTAATGAAGTTTTGAGGCTCTAGTTCTTTGAACTATGAGATTAGGCTCTTGTTCATAATGAATTTGAGATTTATGTTTCTTTTCTTGTTTAATTGTTGAATTAAGTAACAGGGTTGTTACAAATATTCAACAATGGTCAAAGAAACTTTCTTCAAACACTGAAGCTTCGACTTCAACTGAATCATATTAGAACGAGAAAAGTTTGCAAATCGTTTTTGAAGAAGCAGCCAAAGATCTCGAGAAGATGCAACTCCAACAACATACGGTAGTAATTCTTCAGAAATTGTTGCATTAAACCAAATCAGCACAGTTTGATCTCACTTTAACCATCTCACTTAAGCAGGATTGAGTGTCGCAGAATTTGGTAAATTTTGTGAAGGACATGTTGCATTACCATATACAAGATAAGAGATCATATGAACGCAAGATCGGAAGAAAAATGGATTTCCAAAAAAGATAGTTACCTCTATTTAACTTGATAGGAACAAGATTTGCAATATTATGTAGAGTTGGAGCACCAGAATTTGGTAATGTGGATCTTGAAAAGAAATCGAATCTTGATTCGATATTTGAGCTTGATTGTTGTTTCTTGTCATGATTAATTTGAAGAATTTGTAGAAAGTTGTAAGAAATTTGACAAAGCTAGAAATGAAGGAATTTGAAGAAAAATTGAACGAAAAAGGTTAAAAACAAAAAATTAGGGTTTTCAAAACCTCCATTAAAGGATCTTTGCTTCAAAGCTTCAACTCTGATACCATGAAGAAGTATGAACAATAAGATGAAGAAAAGAGAAAATGAAATTATTTCTTATTCAGATTTATTTGTTTCTTACATCTCCTTATATAGAAGTTTTATAACAAACATACTTAACAATCTAACTATTAGAGAAACAGGTCTGACAGACCTGTCAGACTGTTTCCTATAGTATTGAATGAACAAGTGTATTTTACACTTAAGCCCTGCTTGGTAGCCCGAGAAAACTTTACATATGCAAAGTTCTGTCTCTGAAGATTTTTGCATAAGCAAAGCTTTGCCAAATAAATATTTACCAAAAGTTTCCATGTGCTTGGTGATACACTGCAAAAATTGCTAAATAAAAGTTTGCAAACTTTGCATGTGCTTGGTAAATAACAACTATGCAATTTTTTACTAAATATTAAAAACAATACCAAGTACATTAATTATACATTTTCGGAACAAATTCTAATAAAAGTTTAACAAAACAACGTACTACATTCTCAAATATGAACCAAAAGAACAATAATCATCTTCAGTACATCCATCATCATTTTCTCGGAACAAACTATAACAAAAGTATCGAACTATGTTTTTAACCACAAAACAAGTAACAATATGATTGACCCGCAATTCTAATTACACCACAAGCTCTCGTTCTCTCATTAGTTCCTTATCATCATACACAAATCATTTAAAATGTCCCTCTTTCCTTCCTCATTGGTTAAGACAAAAATTTCTGCTTCAGTACGATCTTTCATAAGATATCTAAAAGCCGCATTCAAAAACCTTTCATTAAAACCTTGAACTTCCATCACACTTTGACGCAATTGCTTTCCAAAGCTAAAAGGGTGTACTGTATCTGTAAGTTTATCAAGGCGTTCATAAACTCCTTCAAATATACCATTCATCATATCTTCCATAAACCGAGCCTTCTTCCCATGTTGTCTTTTCACAGATGGACCATGTCTATTTTTTGTGCTGGCGGAAGACATGTTTTCTTCGACTTCATCTACCTGTATCACAGGTTGTCCCCCCTCTTCAACATCCTCTTTTTCATCATCCAAACCATTGAGTGAGTATGAACCTGCATTATTCAAATATGAGTTAGGAAGAACATACAGTAGGGCGTATTACCATAAAATAAATCTTTGTTGTCACACTACAAATGCACCACTTCTTTTCAAGTGTTTTACCACAAATTTTAGTCTGCACCAGCAAGTTTTCATACTTAAGGGACACAAAAAGGAGATCCACAACAAGAACAAGCCAGCCTAAACATTGCAACTAAAGGAAAATGGAATCCAAGCAAAATATTGGAATCCAAGCAAAATATTGCAACTCTGCAAGCAGGATTTGACACAACATTTGCTGGGAAATTACGAGCAACAAAAGGAAAATGGCAGAAATATTTGCCAGACCAACAATGCAACTCATAGTCTACTTTTCAACTACAAACATTAAACAATACAACAGTCCAGTATAATTTGTATGGTGGGATTTTCCATATGGTTTCTTTGCTGTATTTCCTCTACCTTCATCACAATTCACAATGCACAACTCATAACTTGCTAAACTCTAAATGCCATGTAGGCAAGTGCATGGGTGACCTACATGTATGTATTTGTATGGAACTTAATGGTACACCAAATATGGACTGAACAGAGATATTATTGGCTTGCCATAATATGGAGTATTGAATAGATAGTGAAGGTAATACAGACATCACTGTACCTCCCGTAAGTCGAAGAACCAAGTGCAGAGTAGATCCTTTTTGATGTTGTAATCTGCTAGGGTTCGCCCATCCTCAAGCTGTTTACCGGCAAAGATCGATCTCTGCTGGTTTGGGGGAATTCCTTCCTTATCCTGGATTTTAGATTTACATTATCAATTGGATTTTAGATTTTAAAAGACTGAACCTTCCGATAATAATTTGATATAGCCATATTTTCCAACAAAAAAAAAAAAAAAAAAACACAGCCACACAAAACAAGCAAATGTAAGCATTGAAAAAACTTCAGAGTTTGTTTCAAGAGACTAAAAAGAAAAAGTTTGAATAAATGTGGAGTCATCCCAAGGAAAATTTTGAGGTTGTCCATATATAATATAGAAACTAACCTCATTCTCACTGTCAGCAAAGGCAGTAGCTTCTGTAAGAAAAAAAATTCATACAAAAATATTATATAGCAGTCTCTTAAGGTGAAATGTCGTTCATGTGAAAAGCACTCAACCAATGAAATTACAAACACAGAAAAATACTATTTTAAGAGTTCAAATGCATATCAGCATGTCATAGCTCAGACCAGGCTCCAAGTCCTCGACTGTTACAGCGTGTCAGAACACAGAAGCATAACCAGGATCGATACTCAAAAGTACAAACATTGTCAGGTTCTCATATCTTATCATTCTAGTTCAACTTCTGACAAACAGAAAAACTCGCAAAAGTTTTTGAGAATGAAAGGTAAGTTGATTATTGTTTGGAAACATTAGATTAATATTCCACTCATGAGGATAAGGAGAACTTTAGCTTGTGTTCTGTGTATTGGCAAAAACAAATGAGAGCTTGAAACATTCTACCTATGTGTTCACTGGAAGGGATGCATCTTCTTCCATGAGTATTGTGTATAGAGATGTAAATCTAAAACAAACTTATATTACAGGGGAAAACTAAACACGTTGAAAATTAAGGACAGTCTGAACTCTGAACACATCTTCAGTATCAACTAGGAATGACAAAAGACGTAATTACATGCTTCGGAGTTCAAAGATAGGATCATGCATGTTTGAACAACTTCATGCTAAGCCAATGAAATCATAACATTTCTGATGAGGATAAACAGTGACGACGTAATATTGTAGAGATATTATGTGTTCTATTATCCCTATGGCTTATCTACTAGGTCACAATGCAATGTGGAACATTAGTATACCAACATAACTATTATAAAATCATAACATTTCTGACGAGGATAAACAGTACAATACTACGACAAGGCAAGGTAGACGAGAGTGAACACTCATTTCGAAAAAAAAAACTACCCAAGTTCGTCTCTCCATCTTTACAATCAAAACCCCTTTATTAAGGTCTAATGTAAATACTCATTTAAAAAAAAAAGGGTCTAATGCACTCATCTTATAAGTTAATACGACAACTCAAATCCTTCTATAAAACTCAAAAATTTTGCGTCAACTTGCAAACATCTTATAACTCACAAAACAACTAAAACCCCTTTGTCACAACTACCTATTTCAAATCACTAAATCTAAATCAACCTAATCATGTAATTTAACAAATTGGGTTTATTTAAAACTAAAAAAATTGATAAAATGAAGAATATTATAGTAATTAAACAAATAAAAAAATGATTAATAGAATATTGACAACAGTTAATCAATCAAAATCTATTCAAATAAATATTTGTAGATCTAAAACTATTTACGTAGATTTTTAGATTCAAATCAAATAAAAATCAACTCAAAGTAAGCTTGAAATCAAATCCAATTAAATTGATTTTAAATCGAAAGAGCATACCTTCTAGATTAGAAAAACAACACATCTGGTTGCAGAATGGGTAGAGAGAAATCGAGCATTCGATTAAGTGAAGAACTTGAAAAGTGAGAGAAGAGATTGAAAGCTCGCAGTGATAGAAAGTAGATTAGAGATGGAGGGAAGTGAGATGATAGAGAGAGAAGATGAAATCGATAAGAGAAAGCATCGAAGCGAGATGAAGCGATTTGTGAAATTTTTCTCGTCACTTTCAACCAGTAAACTTATCTGGCCTCTTTGAGCTCTTTTGCAAAATATTTACACTGGGCCCCACCGATAAAAAATCCTCTAAACACCTGTAAAGTTATTTGGGCTGCAAAAAAGTTTCAAAACAAATTTTTCTGGCACAAACAAGCAGGGCCTTAGTCCCACATATGTCGTGGGAAGTGAGTAAAGATGTTTATATACAATAATTGCAACACTAAGGGTGTAGCCCTTTGGGTTACCAAGTTTTCATGCGATAGCGCAAGGCTATGCAATTAATTGTCCACCACACACACACGTGCCACCGTCTGTCCGACAGGTCGGCTCGGGCTTGGGTTTGGGCTTGGTTGATAAAATAACTTATCTTTTTGGTCCACCTTTTATTTAATTAAATTGTGAATGGGTTCACTGGATCAAATTAAACCTTTACACTAACAGATGTGTCTGTTCATTTTGAAACGGTTCGTCCAATGGGTCTGACCCATTTCATTAAGTCTGCAAAAGATGTGGCTGTTGAGAAAAGACGTTTTCCAACACGTGTGTGTCTGTTGTGAACATGCACGACTTAGCCTATAAATTGAGTGCTATTCTGCCCAGTAAACACACAATTCATTCAGACTAAGTTTGCTTCTCTCTCTTTATCTCCATAGGAATTCGAACTGTTATTCTTGTTTGTTCGCCAGTACTCGGCTATTACAGTGCAGTCTAGCAGAGTGTAGAACAGCTGTATCTTGGGAGATTAATCGTCCAGTATCTGTGTGCACCATAGCAGGGATGTAATATTGTCTTCGGATATTACCTCGGCAAGCCTTTGTTCATATACTTAATCATCAACTTGTGTAGTAAGTGTTACTGTATCTGTGAATTCATTTAATAAATATTATTTGTATTTTGTTTGTGTTATTAGAATCTCTACTTTTGTAATTCTTGTGTTATATTCCTGAGTTCATACAATATAATCCCAACAGACTTGAGACAATATTAAAGTTGGTTTTTGTGTGAAATTAATAGGAATGACGACCAGTTCTTCAACTTTGAAGGCTACTGAAGTGCCTAATCTGACTAAGATCATCACTCCTCAAGACAAGCCAGGAAAATTCAAGGGTGTGGATTTCAAAACATGGCAGAGCAAGATGTTGTTCTATCTAACCACCCTCGGCTTGGCAAGGTTCTTATCTGAAGATATTCCTAAGCCCAAACCTGGTCAGACTGCTGAAAAAGACAAGGAAGCATTCCAGGCTATTGATGCATGGAAGAAATCTGATTTCCTTTGTCGCAATTATGTTCCGAATTCGCTTGACGAAGTGTTGTACAAGGTTTATAAACCTATTGTTACTGCGAAATTATTGTGGGAGGCTCTGGAAAAGAAATATAAGACTGACGATGCTGGTCTTAAGAAATTTGTGGTCGATAAATTTTATGGACTACAAAATGATTGATTCCTAGTCTATTTCTGACCAAATCCAAGAACTCCAAATCATCTTACATGAAGTCCATGCTGAGGGCCATGTAATTGGTGAAACTTTCCAAGTGTCAGCAATCATTGGAAAGCTACTTCCTTCTTGGAATGATTTCAAGCATTATTTGAAACATAAGCGCAAGGAAATGAGTCTGGATGATCTGATAGTGCGACTAAAGATTAAAGAGGACAACAGGGGTACTGAAACCTTAAGTACTTTTGAGGCTAAGGCACATGTGGTGGAGTCCTCAAAACAAACTAAGACCTCCTCTAAGAAGAGGCAGAAGAATCAGTCCAACAATGCACCCAAGGACAACGGTCAGAAAAAGTTTAAGGGAGCTGTTTTCTTTGCGGTAAGAAAGGCCATTTGGCCAAAGATTGCAGGCACCGCAAAGACGAAAAGGGCCCTGAGGCGAACATGGCTGACATATCCAGGGAGATTGACAACATGCACCTGTCTGCAGTGGTTTCTGAAGTGAACGTGGTATCTAATACGAAGGAATGGTGGATAGACACTGGGCATACACGCCACATCTGTGCTGACAAGAGCCTCTTCTTTACCTATCAGAAGTTGGAGCATGAAGAAAAAAATTTTATGGGCAATTCTGCAGTTTCAATGGTTGAAGGCTATGGAAAAGTGGTTCTGAAATTCACTTCTTGACACAAAGTCACTCTCAATGACACTCTCCATGTACCTGACATCAGGAAGAACTTGATTTCTGGTTCTGTCCTTAGCAAGAAAGGGTTCAAAATGGTCTTTGAGTTAGATAAGTTTGTGCTGACCAAAGGTGGGGTATATGTGGGCAAGGGCTATCTACTTGATGGCCTCTTTAAGGCAAATGTAGTTGTTGTTGAAACCAACAAGGCAATTATGTACTTTGATTCTATTAATAAGATTAATTCTTCTTACTTGCTTGAGTCACCACATTTATGGCATGATAGATTGGGTCATGTTAATTACATAAAAATGAAGAAACTAGCAAGTTTAGGATTAATTCCTAAATTTGACATAGATAAAACACATAAGTGTGAGACTTGTGTGGAAGCAAAGTTTGCAAAACAACCTTTTCATTCGGTTGAGAGAAGTACTGAGCCATTAGGCTTAACTAATACATACTGATTTATGTGATTTTAAATCACCTCCAACTCGAGGTGGGAAAAAGTATTTTATCAAATTCATTGATGACTGTACTCGCTACTGTTATGTATATTTACTTAATAGTAAAGACGAGGCTTTAAGTGCTTTTATAAAGTACAAAGCTGAAGTTGAGAATCAGATAGACAAGAAAATCAAGATCATAAGATCTGGTAGAGGGGTGAATACGAATCTCCATTCGTCCAAGTTTGTGCTGAAAATGGAATAATCCATCAGACGACAACACCCTCCTCACCTCAGCAAAATGGTGTTGCTGAAAGGAAGAACAAAACTTTAAAAGATATGATTAATATCATGCTTATAACTTCTGGTCTACCTGAGAACTTGTGTGTGTGTGTGGGGGGGGGGGGGGCTTTACATATGTCTAATTACATATTAAACAGAGTACCACACAAGAAAAGTGAAACCATTCCATATGAGTTATAGAAAGGACGACAACCTAACTATAAATACCTTAAAGTGTGGGGGTGTCTTGCCAAAGTTATGGTTCCACCACCTAAGAGAACTAACTTGGTCCTAAAACAGTTGATTGTTATTTTTTGGGCTTTGCTCAAAATAGTAGTGCATACAGATTTTTGGTATTTAAATCTGAAAATAGTGAAATAAGTGTAAACACTATTATTGAATCTCGTAATACTACATTCTTTGAGAATGTCTTTCTTCATAGGAAGGATCACGTAGATAAAACTCCAAAACGGATACATGAGGTGTCTAATGAAACAAATGAACCAGATGACAATTCAGATAAGCTTGAATTAGAAGAGCCAAGACGTAATAAAAGGGCAAGAACTTCGAATTAGAAGAGCCAAGACGTAATAAAAGGTCCAGATTATTTAACTTATATGTTAGAAACTGAACCTAGGAAACATAAAGAAGCAATGTCTTCTCCTGATGCTCCACTTTGGAAGGAAGCAATTGCAAATGAAATTGAATCCATTCAAAGCAACAATACTTGAGAAGTGGTTGATTTTCCACAAGGAAGTAAAACAATGGGGTATAAATGGATATTCAAAAGAAAATTGAAACCAGATGGTTCAGTTGATAAGTATAAAGCTAGACTAGTAGCAAAAGAGTATCGTCAAAAGGAGGGCTTAGACTATTTTGACACATATTCACCAGTAACGAGGATAACATCAATTAGAATGTTATACACGATTGCAGCCATATTTAATATGGGGTGATTTAGGTTTTGGTCACCACTTTTTAGTATAAATTAGGCTTTGGAGCCGGTTTTTTTCTTTATTAGGGTTTAGAGCTCATTTTCGAACCAACAACTAAAAAAACCCGGTTGAACCAAAAATATTTTCAAAATACCTAAGTTTACCCCTGAAACTCACGTGATCTGCACGTGATCACTAACCCCAATATAGTTTTGATCAAGGGTATTTTGGCCATTATAAACAATTACTTGGGTCAATTGTCGGTTCAGCTCTAAACCCTAATAAAGAAAAAAACCGGCTCCAAAGCCTAATTTATACTAAAAAGTGGTGACCAAAACCTAAATCACCCTTTAATATGGAAATACATCAAATGGATGCTAAAACTGCATTCTTATATGGTGACTTAAAAGAGGAGATTTATTTGGAACAACCAGAAGATTTTCAAATAAAGGAAAAAGAAAAGAAAGTATGTAAACTGGTTAAATCCCTCTATGGTCTTAAACAGGCTCCAAAAGAACAGGGAAAAAAAAAAACGGACCCATTTAAGGTGTGGAAATATAAGATTGGACCAGTTAGGGAACTAATGGTAAAATAGGCCTAACCGCTGATTTCCGTGTCTTATGGACTAGTTTACCCTTCGACTGATGCAAAGACTTGTTTGCAAATCATAAACATATAAACATACTTATTTATATCAGTCACAATACAAATATAAAATGCAAAGACTTGTTTGCATACTTGCAAACAACAACATAAACCATAAACATTAAATGCAAAGAATTGTTTGCATACTCGAAACGACAACAAGATAAACTAGAAAATGTAAAGACTTGTTTGCATCAGTCGCAACACATAAAGATTAAATACAAAAACTTGTTTGCATACTCGAAACAATGACATACCATAAAATGCAAACATTTGTTTGCATAAACAAGAAGGGTATTATCGGTAGTGAAAAGGCTGTTTTTACAATATCAACGTTAAATGGGTCTTTTCTTATTTTACAAATGCTTAATGAGGGCCAATCTTATAAAGCGGGCCTTAGTTGGGCCAATTGTGTTTTATAGGTGCTTAATGAGGGCCTAGAACCACTTCCATGCCAAAAGAATGGCATATAACTATTAATGGAGTCATGGTTGATAAGTCCTCAAACGTGTATATTTATCCCCCGAATAACACCTTGTTTGTTTAGCACTTAAGTTATATTATTGTGTTATATCTATTGATTAGTGCTTTCTTGTCTATTGTGTAGGTTTCATGAGCCGAAATGTGAATATTAAGTTAAAGCCCGGCAAAAGTTAAGAAAAGAAATCGAAAGGGTGTTATTTGCACTAAGGGGGGAGAATTGATATTTGTACCCACAGATCTGCTGAGAGCACCCCACGGTTGGTCATGTTGACTTGACTTTATGACAAAGTGGGGCGGTCCGAATCTCAGCCCAAACCAGGTCCTATTGGAGCCCACAAATCAGAATTTCTATTTTGGGCCTAATTTAAAATCCAAACTTAAAAAGGCTCTACAAGGAGATCCAAAAGTCTGATTTGGGCCCATGAGCTGTCCAATTGAAGGTCTTGGTCCAAGCTACAACTTAAGCACAAGAGAATTAGGTTTTGCTAAAGACCTAATGCCTCTAAAATACCAACAGTAGCAACCACGGAATTAACCTAATTTGGAAGTCTTTGCATGCAAGTATTATGCTTTGTATTTTCTATATAAGGGAAGTAGTTGCTAAGGTTTAGGTAGCTCTTAATATTCAATATTGAAGAGAGAAAACTTTATCTTCTTCTTCTTTGTATTAAACTCAATTATCAATATCAATCCATTATCTTTTCCATTATAATGTCTTGTTGTTTATTTATTTATTCCATGGTGTCATCATCAAGGATGAGTAGCTAAATCTCCTTAGGGGGATGGTTGAAGCACTCTAGATGATGCAAAAGCACCATGTTTGTCCTTATTGTTCATTGTGATTCAAAGTACGTAATGCTTATTTACTTCTAATTCGTGATATGAGGTAAGTATGATTATTTGCATGTTATTGTTATCCATGTTATTAAAATACTATTGTTAGGGTTTAGGGAGACCTAGCCTTTATGGTTTTATTTATAATGATTGAAGATGTGTAGTGAAATAGCTGAGAGCTGGTTATTACATATCTGCAATTTATATATTTTATTGGAACCCTTTTATAATTAAATTGATATCCGAGAGGTGACGGTTTAGTTATGAAACAATATGTTGAGTTAATTAAATTGAATAGCTGAGAGGTGACGGTTTGATTAATAAGACATATTCAATAGCATGCATAAGAGAATCCCGTTTTAATTGAGTGGAATAGCTGAGGGGTGACTATTTGATTATTATAGGTATTAATGATTAATTGGAATAGCTGAGAGGTGACTAATTAATTGTTATAGATTGAACATTAAGGAACAACATGTTATGTTTGCATGATTTAGTTTGTGGATACCAATTCTTCCCCTATGTCATTATAAAATCTTTTTTTCATCTCTACCATATTCTTAAGTTAGGTAATTTACAGTTTATTATTATTGCCTGTAGGAAGTAGAATCAATCTCAATCTTAATTGTTGATTCCCTTGGTGTTACTTAATTATTGTTTTCAACTGTGTTTGAGCTAAGACCTTCACCTTGGAGGTGGGTATGACCCTTGCTTGTTACTTATCTACTTTGATAATCAATATGTACAGGTACAAGAAGGAAATTCAATAAAAATACAATCTTTTAATTGATAGAGATACACTTTTGGTCTTTATCAATTGTCAAGAATGGGTTCCAAAGCAATGAATGTGACAAGTGTGTCTATTTCAAGCAATGCGAGGCTTACGTAATTGTTTGTTTATATGTCGATGACATGCTCATTTTCGGGACTAATAGTGAAGTTATTAAGTCTACGAAAAATATGTTAAAAAATAATTTTGAAGTGAAAGATTTAGGTGTTACAGATGTTATCTTGGGAATTAAGATAATTCGAACACCTAATGGAATTAGGCTATCTCAAACTCATTACATTGAGAAAATGATCGAAAGGTTCAAGCATTATGGAATTAAAAAGATAAATACACCTTTTGTTCCAAATATGGTGTTACATAAAAATCATGGTCTTATCATTGATCAACTCGAGTATTCTCGAATCATTGGTAGTTTAATGTACGTTAAGAACTATACAAGACCTGACATTGCCTATGCAGTTGGTAAACTAAGTCGGTTTACAAGTAATCCAGGCCAAAGTCACTGAGATACTCTTCTGCGAGTGTTAGGGTATTTAAAAGGTACACCCAACTATACCTTACACTATGGAAGATATCCAAGTGTTGTTGAAGGTTACACTGATGCAAATTGGATTTCTGATACAGGAGAATAAAGAGGCAACCAGTGGGTATGTGTTTACTTTGGGTGGTGGTGCGGTATCATGGAGATCCGCCAAGTAAACATGCATAGCAAGATCCACAATGGAATCTGAATTCATAGCTTTAGATAAAGTCGGTGTAGAAGTTGAGTGACTTCGGGGTTTCTTAGAAGATATCCCAATATGGCCTAAACCAGTGTCGACCATATGTATCCATTGTGACAACCAAGCAGCTTTAAACAGAGCTCAAATCTTTATGTATAACAGTAAATCACGACATATACGTCGTCGACATAATACCGTGAGACAGTTACTCTCACATGGAATTATTTACATTGATTATGTGAAATCACAAGATAACCTAGCGGATCCATTTACTAAAGGTTTATCTAGAGAGAAAATTGACTGCGTATCGAGGGGAATGGGGCTAACGCCTCAATAAATACGAGTTACCTTATACTGAAACCTAACCTAGCTACTGGAGATCCCACAGACTAGGTTCAATAGGACAACCAGTTATGAGTAACTCACCGGGAGCACTTGGTAGTTTTCTCTATCCCATTTCTATGATGCAACAAGTGCAATCTACAGTCTAGTACAGGTTAAGCTATGCTTTTAATGACGCTTATATCTTGTGAAATACAAGTGGGTATAGTAGGATACCTTTAATCGGAGCGGTCACCTATGTTAGTGAGAGTTGGGTCGGCTCTATGAGAATTCTTAAAGGCAGAATATCTCTAGTAGCACTCACAAAACCTAAGATTGTTCAGGGCCAAAACGAACACAACCGAGAATTAAACAAGAATCGGGACAACATTGTGCATGGCTTATTGTCTTCGTTTACACCAACAGCAGACAGTTCAAGATGAAATATTTCACTGATTACCTAAGTAATTCGATAAGCCTATGCTACGGAAGATTCAAAGTGAAATATCTACCTATCCCGACGCAATGTTGTTCCAACATACTCTTCGAAGAAGTTTTTTAGAAATTGTAGACGGATTTCATTCAATGTGGGGGATTGTTAGAGAAACAGGTCTAACAGACCTGTCAGACTGTTTCCTATAGTATTGAATGAACAAGTGTATTTTACACTTAGTCCCACATGTGTTGTCGTTAGCGAGTAAAGATGTTTATATACAATAATTACAACACGAAGGTGTAGCCCTTTGGGTTACCAAATGTTTGTGCGATAGCGCAAGGCTATGCAATTAATTGTCCACCACACAAACACGCCTTAGTCCGTCCGACCGGCTCGGCTCGACTCGGTTCGATTCGGGATCGGGCTTGGGCTATGTGGTTGTTGATAATATAACTTATTTTTTTGTCCACCTTTTATTTAATTAAATTGTGAATGGGTTCACTGGATCAAATTAAACCTTTACACTAACAGATGTGTCTGTTCATTTTGAAACGGTTCGTCCAATAGGTCTGACCCATTTCATTAAGTCTACAAAAGATGTGTCTGTTGAGAAAAGACGTTTTTCAACATGTGTGTGTCTGTTGTGAACATGCACGACTTAGCCTATAAATTGAGTGTTATTCTGGCCAGTAAGCACAAAATTTATTCAGACTAAGTCTGCTTCTTTCTCTCTCTCTCCATAGAAATTCGAAGTGTTCTTCTTGTTTGTTCGCCAGTACTCTGCTATTACAGTGCAGTCTAACAGAGTGTAGAATAGTTGTATCTTGGGAGACTAATCGTCCAGTATTTGTGTGCACCATAACAGGGACGTAATATTGTCTTAAGGATATTGCCTCTGCAAGCCTCTGTTCATATCCTTAATCATCAACTTGTATAGTAAGTGTTACTGTATCTGTGAATTTATTTAATCAATATTATTTGTATTTTGTTTGTGTTATTAGAATCTCTACTTCTGTACGTAATTCTTGTGTTATATTCCTGAGTTCATACAATATAATCCCAACACTAACTAACTCTTAACCCCTACTTACCTGACTAACTAATTTTGTTATTACATAGCTGAGCTGGCACTTATCTTATTAAAGAATTTAGAAGAATTTGATTGTTAGTAATGTACTGCTCTTCAAGCCTTTTAAATTATCAACTGATTTTGGTAAAGCAGTCAAGTCTGCAAGCAAAACTAGCTGAGGCATTTCTTTTTACAAGAGGTGGAAACGAATAATGTCACGAATAGTTATGTGGGGTTCATTGTCCTTGGTCAAGTGGTCATCTTAAATTGTTGCTTGGAGTGTGGATATTATTAACAATTGAATGAAATCCTAGAGTTGTTTAGTTCACAATTTTTTTTTTTGGTTTTTTTTTTTAAAGTAAACTTTTATTGATTAAAAAAGTAAAAGTTGCTTATATTATATTGTATCTTTACAATAAAAAAGAAAAAAGTCATACTACTCCAGTAAACATATTGTTGTTGTATGTAAGTCGAACCCATAATGTGGTTTATTGTATATTTAATTTTGGTTTAACATAGAAATAACGTAATTAGTAATATTTTATGTCTGAAAGTCATATCTACCATAAATCTCAATTTTGATGGACGGTCAAGATTTAATGGGCTTAAAATTGTAGAATTAGGTCAAATAATCCTAAATTAATAGTCAAATATAAATGACCCATACATCAATGAGACATGATACGTGCAGGCACAAAATTTTAACATGTCCAACAAATAAATCATATCACAGATTGCTAACTATTGAGAGATTCGCATGATTCAGTTGCCATAAAAATTCTTCGAAGTTCTTAATTATACGAAGCAATTCCATGATAAATATAAGAATATTATTTTCCTAGGCGGAATTAAAATAAACATTATTAAATTAAATGGTGATGTTAGAACTAAAAACATGATTCATATTGGCGACCGATACAACGTATAAGTATAATACCGTCTTTAAGTAACTAGGATCTTGAATCATAAAATTAATTACTAACAAATATAAATACCTAGATCTTCAGCTACTTGAATTAAACAATGACTATGGATCACGGTACGTGTATTTGTTAGTAATTACATTCATGATTTGAGATCTTAATTGTTTATTGATAGTGTTATTATGTTTATATGTGTCATTATGGTTTATCCCTATCTTTAAATTGACGTTTGATTGTTATCATCAAAAACTTACTACTACAACACATTATTAGGGTTTTGAGGCAAGAAGAGAGGATCAAAATTTACAACCCTAAGCCCATTAGATCTCAATCGTCCATCAAAGTCGACTTTTATGGTAAATATGACTTCCAGCATAACCTATTACTAATTAACTTAATTATTTCTGTGTTCAACCAAGATTAACTGTACGTGGACCACATTATGGGTTGGGCTTACATGCCTATTGGAACTTATACAACAATTACTTCCTGAATTTAAACAACGACAACGATCACGAGTGAGCAATCTTATGAGAAAGAAGTACCAAGGTTTTCTCTGTAGGTATCTCCTTAGTCAGGCCTTCAAAGGCACCAAAGAGTAAAAGTAGATACTACATTTTACATTTTACTTTGTACTAGTGAGGAATCTTATGAGCAAGGATAAACAGATGCACCATTGCCTAGTTAGTTATGCATGCATTTATGGGAATAGTTTTCTTTGTAGTTTTGCTAGATTAGACCATCTCTAGTGGTTCATCCACATTTTCCTTTATATCTTGTCTTTTGGCGGTTGAAGTGGAGGAAAATCGATTTTGGTCTCCAATCGTTTCCTTCATTTTTTTCCTCCAAAATTAATGAAATGGAGGAAAATTATAGAGGAATGGTTGGAGATGGTTTACCTTCCATTATCTTCATTTTTCTTTCTATTTTACCCTCCTGAATTATTAATAAGTATAATCACATAGTTTGCATAATTTTTTTTATTATATTAAACAAATAGTAATTAGCAGTACAATGTTAATAATTTATTAAATTAACTAGAAAATCAAAAAGTTAATGACACGTGGTATAATGTAAAAAAAATATATTAATAAATTTTTGTTTAAGTGTGTTTATTTAATTTTTTTTTAGCTTGTCTTTGTTGTTGTTGTTTTTATTTATAATCAATTATATCGAGTTTAATTGTTTGTGTTATTTAACTAGTCTTAATTGTTTATTTATTTCATTTTTCTAATTTGTATGTATTTTACTTATCTTTAATTACACAAAATAAATTAATAATAAAATTTATTTAATTAATAAAATTTATGTTAAATATTAATTAATTAATATAAACATATTATGTAATTAATATATATGGACTTTTAATTTAATTAAACATTTAAATGAATAAGGGTAGGTAGGTCTTTTATCACGTTTAATGATTACAACACACTTTATTACGTTAACCAAGAGAAATAATAATTGGGATTCCACCAAAAATACCCTCCATTCTTCCTCCAAAAGCCACTATTTCCTCGATATGTGATGAAAAATTTGATAAATGGAAGAGAATCTTATGGAGGTGGAGGACCACTGGAGATGAAAATAGGTGAATAGTGTTTGTTTTATGGAGGAATGGAGGACCACTGGATCGAGATGGTCTTATTATTGGGTATGTTGTGAATATTATTGTTCCGGATTAAAACATATTTCAAATCTTAAAAAAATCTATTTCAGTGCAATTTACATAATATAATTAAAGTTTTTTTTGTCTAAATTACTTATTTACAACAATGGAATTGACTCATAACTAAACAACCGTAACATAGTGCTGGCTTAATATAATTTCTATGGTTGCTCAGGCATGTGAGCCATCCAACAACAAAGCATCAGAATTCATAATGTTGAACTCTCTATGGTAAAACAAATGGTTTGAAACAAAATGATCTTTACAGTATTTAATTACCGCCACAAGCTTTTTGTAATTAATGGCACACTAGCTTAGATGTCAAATTGGCTTGCCCCATTTGTACTGTAAGTCTGTCCAGCAGCTTACACCATGAAGTCTGTCATGACTGAATGCTCACCTAGTTCTTCCTTCTTAATCCTGCAAAACACACCGGTGTTGATGCCGGCGTTAGCACTCCAACGCTCAAGTTAGTATCAAGTGAGGAAGAGAAGAAGACTTAATAAAACAGTGTAGAATAAGTGAAAAACATACCTTAACCTTAGGGTTTTTACCTATTTATAGAGTGTACTCTGATAACTGTTATGTCCATCGGATCTTACCTGGATCCAACGGTTCTTGCCCTCTTACGTGTAAGCTCCCTTGCCTTTCATTATATCTTAGTTGTATTCCATGACCGATCATGTGTTCTCCACGTGATCCGTACATTCTGTCTCTTCTGGTTTATCTGGTACACCTGGTCTTAAGTTCTTCTATGTGACTCCTGGCAAACTGATCGAGCAACACGTGTAGGCAGGTATAATAATAACGTACTTAGAGGTACTTTGGAGCATTATCCTTGATTCCTAGATAAGGTTAGCCAACGTACCAGTGGGAACCTTGGTCGGCCTAGGCAGATTCAGATTAACTTGTTTACCTTAGTTGAATGGCTGGCTCATCGAAAAGATTTCTTCATGATAGAAACCTGTGTGCACAACTAGCTAGCTTAGAAACAAATTCCATTTATCCAGAGTAGACATATTTGCCTCACGGATTTCTTTGTCTTCAAATGCTTCCAAACTATCTACAGTTTTGAAGTCATTATCATAACTTGTTCACTTCTTCAATCTGCTCTAGCTTATTAGTACTAGTCTCTTTACACCCGTGATGAGGAGGTAAGACTTGAAATTCATAAAGGTTTCTTCATCAAATTTCTAGCCTTTATTTCACTTGGATTATTAATTATATATTGAGAATTCCTGATATTTGTTACTGTCATAAATCATAATGCACATTCATGCATGAACCAAATGAACATATAGTAGTCTAAAATGGATTTCCCCGTCCACTTTGTCCAAAATGGATTTTTCCTCTTGGATTTTGATTCGGAATTGAAACAAGTTGATAAATCATTTTATATTATTTGTTGTATTGTGATAAGGTGAATAAGACTACGTTTACTAGGAGGTGACTGGTGATATTTCGGAAAGTATATACTGTACAGTATTGAGGAGCAGATCGACATAGTATTAACTTCCTCAGATTAAAAGAAAACCAAAAGCTCTTTCATTGGTTCATCCTATGCATTCCATAGTTGAATGCAAACAGGCCTTAGAGCTATAAAGCAATGCCCCTTTTCCAAATTTTGCACTTACCTATAGAGTCTTGAATTTGTATCATGTCGACTCTTTTTTCATGTCGACTCTTTACTAGTTGCATAGTTGGACTTATTAGACCTAGTACACTTTTCAACAGAAAATGAAAAGCTTTGATTCTGCTCATCGAATAGAGGCAGGCACTAAAACAGAAATTTTCTAGTCAAACAGATCACTCTGATAGATGCAGATTCGTCATACTGAGGTCTCCTATAGTTGGAGTAGAACCATACATGATCTGGTAAAATACAAAGTTTACTAGATCGAGTTTGTTTCAGCAAGGCAAAAACACGTTCTTGTTCTTGATCTTAAAATACTTAGCAAAACATAATTGCTTGCATGTTGCCCATACTGTACTTTGCTGTCTATCGACATTGGTGATGCAAAATATTCTGGTATATATGGGGAAAGGAATATCGGTTATATAGTACATTTTTTTTTGTTATATAGTACATATACGGTATACCATGTTAGTTTATACAATATTCTCTGGCCGCATCTCAACTACAAGTTAAGATGGTTAATCATCCCAAGTTCCAACAACTTCAAACAAATCCGTAGGGATAACGTAACTTAAAACCAAATTGACTCTAGTGAAACCCTATTCCGCCTTTGTATATGGCTGTGATTGCATTAGGAATTTATGGTCAATTCACTACCTCTCCTTAATCAATTGGAACCTCGCACTGTCCTTCCCCACTCTATACATCTTTTACACCAAGACAATAATAGCAGTAAACCTTGTCTAGTTTTGGAGTTTGGAGAGAAATCTACTTGGATCCTTCACCCTTTGTCAAAAATATTTCTTCCCTAGGATAAAGGGAGTAATTCATATATTCACTGCTTACAATTAGACTAGTGTACGTCTGGCTATCTGCATCTGCATGCATGAACGACATAAACAAACGTGGTGGGTCATGAATTTAAGCGATAATTTTAGAAATTGGATACCAGATATTTCAAATAAACTTCACATCAAAGCGACTATCATGCAAAAGTTTCACTAATAATAGAAGTCTGAGATCACGTACTCATTCATTATAAAGCCTACTCCCCATCAAGTACTCTTACATACACTTAAGTCAGAATGAAAACTATCAAAGTGTCTTGGTTGCTTATTTTCACTCTCAGTCTTCTCTTCATTAATCTATCTGAAGCTAACTATGGGAAGAAGCTGCCTTCTGCAGTTGTTGTCGGAACTGTCTACTGTGACACATGTTTTCAACAAGATTTCTCTAAGACCAGCCACTTCATTTCAGGTTCATTTCTCAACTTCCATGCACTTTTACATTATACAATCTTGTTATTAAGTTTGTTTTTTTCATTTTAATCAATATATATACTAATTGAGTTTTGTGTCTTAAGTTTGTTTTTTTCATTTTAATCAATATATATACTAATTGAGTTTTGTGTCTGCAGGTGCTTCTGTGGCGGTGAACTGTGCTAATAGGAATTTGAAAACAAGTTTCTACGAGGAAGTGAAGACTAACGAGCATGGAGTTTTTGAAGTTCATTTGCCTACTGCAGTGAGCAAACATCTTAAAAGTATTAAGGGATGCTCAGTTAGGTTGATTGACAGCACTGAACCATTTTGTGCAGTAGCTTCATCAGCAACATCGTCTTCGCTTCATTTTAAGGCCAGAAAGGAAGGAACGCATATTTTCTCAGCTGGGTTTTTCACATTCAAACCACTAAAACAGCCAGAATTTTGTAATCAGAAACCAATATCAACTTCCCCAATCTCTAAGGAATTTAGTTCCAACAAGGCCTTATCTGTAGCAGCACTTCCAGCTTTACCAGCACTCCCAGCTTTACCGGCACTCTCAGCTTTACCGGCACTCCCAGCTTTACCAGTACTCCCAGCTGTAGCATCTATTCCATTACTTCCATCTCTCCATTCCCTTCCCTCCCTTCCGAAAAAACAAACCTTGCCTGAGTTGGGAAATCTGCGAAATGTTCCAATTAAACGAAAAGCAACTGAAAATTCGAAGAAAAGTTCATTCTCTGATAAAAAAGATATTATTCCAACTCTACCAACACTACCAACAGTTGCTACCTTGCCAACACTTCCTACACTACCAACACTCCCTACATTGCCAACACCAACTATACCTTCAATTCCACTACTTCCACCTCTCCAATCCCTCCCTAAAACGCAAAACCTGCCGGTATTGGGACAGCAAAGAAAGCTTTCACTTCAACAAAAAGAAACTGAATTTTTTAAGAAAAGCTCATTCTCTGATAATAAAGAACTTCTTCCAACTCTGCCAACACTCCCTACATTACCAACACTGCCAACACTCCCTACATTACCAACACTCCCTACATTACCAACTCTACCAACACTCCCAACTATACCAACACTTCCAGTTAAACGAAAAGTATCTGAACTTTTGAAGAAAAATCCATTGTCTGATCAGAAAGAACTTATTCCATCTCTACCATTACCAACACTCCCTACATTACCAACTCAACCAACACTCCCAACATTACCAACAATCCCAACATTACCAACACTTCCGACACTCCCTATACCTCTGCCTCCTCTGCAAGCCCTACCTGAAATGCAAAGTCCATTATCTGATAAAAAAGTATCGGTACTTCCCCCACTGGTTCCACCTGTTTTACCAACACCATCACCTACCATTGGTGGAATTCCACTACCATCGAACCCATTAGATCCAGCGCCTCTTTTGCCAAATCCACTTCAGCCAACACCGTCAGTCCCTTTAATCCCTACACTTCCTAAACTCCCAGTCCCACCTTCAACTGGTGTACCTGCCATTCCCGGCATTCCTGCCATTCCCGGTATTCCTGGCATTCCTACCATTCCTGGCATTCCTGGCATTCCTGCCATTCCCGGCGTTCCTGGCATTCCCAAAATTCCTGGCACTTCACTCCCTCCATTACCTAAACTTCCAATTCCACCTTCACCTTGATTTCCTGCCATCCCTTAATTTCAATATCCCTATAAGGTACTAATCTGTTTAAATCACTGCCGCTTGAAACCTTCTTTTATCTTTTTCATCTTTCTGTTGACAAGCATTGTATCATGTAAGTAATATAGTACGTATTAAGTTGATTGGATCTCCCAAGACAACTTTCATTTGTAAATTTTCTTCCCTATAATAACTATAATGAGAGAATTCATGTTATCAGTGATATTTGTATTATGGAACATTATATATTCTATAGTTATACAAGACTATTTTATCCTCAATCATCACAGACTCCATGACTTGCTTTTCTTGGAATTGTCGTGGCTTGGGCCTGGACACGACATTGAGGAGGACGTTAAATGAACCATTCTCAAAATCCAGGCCTCTGTTTTATTTCCTGGCTGAGACTACGGCATCGATGCCAAGATCACTGAATATGTAAGCTCTTATCTGAGCTTGTTGTCAGATCAGGGTTGCTGCACTCCTTCGATGTTGTTCCTTGTATTAAACCTGCAAAGACCACCAGATTTTGGCCGGTGGGGAAAGCTCCAACACCCAAGTCAGTAATGGAGGCCAAGCTTAGAAGTAAGATGAATCAAGAATGAATAGTTACTTTGTTTATGCCCTAGGGTTTTCCTTATATAGCTCATACGCCGGTTACTCCCACCCCTAGGATGGCTCCTCAGATCCTAGGGCTTTCCCTGCACATACGCGACTCTTTCATCTCCACATATTGTCTAGCTAATGCCTTACAGCTATCTCCATGTGCCCCGTCCGTGACCCTCTAGAATGTTCCTAGGTATTATCTTATACTTCTCGGTTCCCTCTTCCTTGCTTGCTCCTAACATCCTGACTCCGCCACGTCTATATATAACTTAGGGTACTTACATCGCCCCTTCTTTGGCCGTCATCTAGACCTATTGCCTAGATGTCGGTCCAAAGGATTTCCTTACGTGGCATTTTAAGTGGATTTTAACTTTACCGCCAAAATATTCAAATTTTCCCTTACACATCCATGCTTATCTCTTTACCTTCTCTCAGCCAACGCCTTACACGTGTAAGACATGCAGTCATTCAAGCCCACGTGCTACTCTGTAGTTACCCTAAACGTAATGATGGCGATTACTGCGCGGCTTTTCCATTTCCCTACTCCCTGTCTTATCATTACCCATCTTTTTCCTTTTCTACCCTCCAATTAACCGCCCTTTAAATAGATAACTTAGTCGATTTCCCATTCTTTTACACTTTCATCTTTTTATCTTCTCCCTTTTGCTCTGAATCCTTTACTCCCCTTTTGTGCTGCCATTGCTGAAGGTTGTCTTCTCCAGATTTATCCATTTCCTTGTGATATTCCAAGGTTAGCGTTCTTCCTGTTTAATTTCTCTCTTATTGCCGTAACTTTGCTCATTTTTGGATTGTTCTTTTTCTCTTTTCCAATTCTGCATGTATCTTTTCTTTTTATTTGTTCATGTGTTAAAGTTCCAATGCTTTCAAACTAACCTGCTTGCTCAACTTTTTGAGCAATTTAGATCCTAGTTTGTTTCAGATCTCTGAACTTCAGTCATCATTTCTTTTCTTTTAGGACCCCTTCTCAGCGCCCCCAATTTTTCTTCTCATATACTTGTTGAGTAGAAATCAAATGACAAACAGCCCAGAAGAAAAATACCTCAAGCAGAATTGGGGATGATGCCTCTAGAGATGGCGGTGTTCAAATCCGTCAAGTCGTTGACACCCCCCCCCCCCCTTCTTCAACTTATTATCTAGATTTACAAAACCCAGCTACTTATGAGTTTATACCTAACCTAGATCTCCTCCTCCAGCAATACGATATTCCCGCTGACGTAAAGCTTTTTCACTATAAAAAGACTCTACGGTTTGCACATCACGATTTCTCCAAACAAGATGCGATTATGGTAACGGCTCACCAAATTGCATTTGGTTGCCGGTTTCCATTTTTTTCAGAGCTTGTCCATGATATTCTTAACTTCTATAAACTCGCCCCTGGTCAGTGCATAGGTGATTTTTGGCGAATTATGAGAGCTATGGATCAACTGAATAGTGAGGGTAACACTTTTGTTACCCTCAATGATGTACGCAAGTGCTACTACGTTAAGGCTTGTGACGAAAAATGTGGTGAATCATATTATTATTTTGTCAAACGTAATGGTAGGAAGTCCATTATTCAAAAACTTCTCAAAAGTGATAAGGAGTGGCCTGATTTTCCCCTGGTTGTGAGCGAAAATTTTGGGGGTGACGGTCCTTCAATTAAAAAACCCCTGAAATACTAGCGGTTTAATACCAAAGGTTTCTTTTTTTTCGTTTTCGCTCAAATTTTGCTTATTTCTTATTTTTTGGTTTGCCAACTTACACTTGTTATTTTTCAGAAATCTACGGAGACGGTAAATCTATCAAACCGTGAGCCGACGCCCCTTGGGAACCTATAATTGGCTCAGGGTCTAGTGGTTATTCTGCTATTCAAGCCCTTACAAAGACAAAGAAGAATGGTAACCCCATAATAAAGGATCTAAATCTTGGGGATTACGTTCTTCCTGTCTGCTGCCATAAAGATTATTTGAAAGATAAGAAAGGCAAACCTTCTGTCGTTTCTGCACCCCCTCCTCCTTCGAGAAGCAAAGGCAAAGGCAATGTACCAGTTGCAGAAACCACTGATGAAGAAGAAGATGACGAGGATCATGTCGCACTTCAAGATATCTTGATTTTGAAGCGTTCTCGCGGCACTTCATCTCCATCTTGCCGTGACCCCCTCAGTCATTCCCCAGCCGGCGTGTCCAGTGAAGAAGAAGCAAAAAAGAGTAACTTCTAAGCTTTCTCCTTTCTTATATGTATTACGTCTTCAAAAGCTTGTCAGAAATTCTACTTGTGATCCTTCTCCTACCTCTTCAACTGAGAAATCTAATTTTCAGGCGATTCAGGGTGAACCAGAGTCTTTAGTAGAATATCCTGAGTCTCCACTGGCGCATTCTAAGCAATCTGGTCCGGAAAGGAGGGGGGCTAAGTTGAAGAGGAGGACTGATCAGGTCGACAAGCCTTCTGATCACACTACTGACCCTATGGAACCCCCTGATCGGCCTAATTTTAGTGGAGTTAGAGTTTCTATAAATGTTGATGACCTAGGTATCAACATTGACGGGTTTGATGATGTAGACACCGTCATGGAGGATCCCACACATCCAGATTCAGTTTCTCACTCTCCACGTCCTTCAATTGAGAAATTTGAACTCGTGGATCCTAATAAGCCTCCAACTATTATTGCAATACCACCTCCTCTTCCTATTGATGATGAATTTTTTGATGTTGTTGTATTAGTTAATCTTGTTTGTGAAGTGCCTAAATATATTCCTCGTCCTTCTTCTAATAGTCAATCTTTTACCTCTGAGTCAGGAAACGATGTTGATGTTGATTCTCCCCCTCCTCCAGTTCCGGGTCACGTTTCAGTTCCTACTCCTATGGACTCTGTTGGCCCAAATGGGCCGGGTCAAAGATGTCGGAACCCATGGACTCTACTCACAATGTTGCCCGTGAAGGTCCTTCTGAACCACCTGTGCACCCTACTCCTTCTGAAGAGGAAAATCTCACTCATGCTTTAGGCAAAGCCAGCTCTTCTCGTGATCCCGTATTCAATGATGCTCCTATTCTTCCACGCTCATAGACTTCTCTTCATGTTAGTCACCCCACTTTCAGCTCGACGATTCTGCTTTCAGTGACGGTGTTGTTGCATTTTCTGTTCTGCAAAATTCTATTTTTCCATCTGATCAAACTAAGATTGATCATATGTCTTTTAGTGAATGCAACCGAGAACTCTACAAAGCTCTCACTCTTGTAAGTTCTGGAACTCTTCTAGTATTCTTTCCGCCTTTAAATATTGTTTCTTTCTAATTTTTATTTTTTCATGTAGGTCTCTGGGCTCACGATTAAATCTGGCAACTATATTTCTGACCTGATGGAAGAGCACAAAAAACTTTTTTAAGAAAAACACAACCTTACTCTTGACAAGAATCATCTAGTCAATGAGAAATGGGCTCTTCAGGCTGAAATAAAACAACTAAGATCACAACGTAAGAAAGCAGCCGCTAACCGTGAAGCTGAGATTAAGCAAATACAATTCAAGTTGGAAGAAGAAAACCGTGAACGTCTTGCTGCTACATAATCATCTCACCGACAAGAGATTTCTCAATGGCGTGAGAAGGTTGATGAGAAAATTCTTCGTATATCGGAAATGGCGACTGATAAGTCCTCAAAAGTGTATATTTACCCCCCGAAGAACACCTTGTTTGTTTAGCACTTAGCTTATATTATCATGTTATATCTATAGATTAGTGTTTTCTTGTCTATTGTGTAGGTTTCATGAGCCGAAATGCGAATATTGTGTTAAAGCCCGCCAAAAGTCAAGAAAAACAAGCAAAAAGGTGTTATTTGCACAAAGAAAGGAGAATTGATATTTGCACCCACAGATCTGTTGAGGGCACCCCACGGTCAGTTCAGTTGACTTGACTTCATGTCAAAGTGGGGCAGTCCGAATCTCAGCGCAAACCGGGTCCTATTCAAGCCCACATGTCATAATTTCTATTTAGGGCTTTATTTAAAGTCCCAACTTGAAAAAGGCTCTACAAGGAGATCCAAAAGTCTGATTTGGGCCCATGAGCTATCAAACTGAAGGTCTTAGTCCAAGCTACAACTAATGCCTGTAGAAGACCAAAAGCAGCAGCCATGAATTTGACCTAATTTGCAAGTCTTTGCATGCAAATATTCTACTTTGTATTTTCTATATAAGAGAAGTAGTAGCTATGGTTTAGGTATCTTTTAGATCATCTTGAGTTTTTCATAGAGATAGAAAAGTGAATATTTGTGAGAGAGAGTTCATCTTCTTCTTCTTGTGTATCAACTCAATTATCAATATCAAATCCATTAACTTTTCCATTATGATGTTTTGTTATTTATTTATTTATTCCATGGTGTCATCATCAAGGATGAGTAGCTAGCTAAATCTCCTTAGGGGGATGGTTGAAGCACTCTAGATGATGCAAAAGCACAATGCTTGTTCTTATTGTTCATTGTGATTCAAAATACTTAATGCTTATTTACTTCTAATTCGCGATATCAGGTAAATATGATTATTTGCATGCTATTGTTATCCATGTTGTTAAAATATGATTGTTAAGGTTTAGGGAGACCTAGATTTAATGGTTATGTTTATATGAATTGTAGTTATGTAGTGAAATAGTTGAGAGGTGATTATTACATATCTGCAGTTGATATCTTTTATTGGAACCCTTCTGTAATTAAATTAATATCCGAGAGGTGACGGTTTATTTATGAATAAATATGGTGATTTAATTAGATTGAATAGCTGAGAGATGACGGTTTGATTAAGGGGTATTTTGTATTTGGTCCCTCTAGAACATTTGTATTTAGCAAGTGGTATAGAGTTTTTCATTTATTAGTATTTAGTCCCTTTTCCGTTACTTGACTAACAGTCAACTCAATTGACTGTAGTCAAACCACCCAATTTTTCAAAATGCCTAAAATACCTATCCACGTGCGAGGCACATGTTTTAGTGAGAAGAAAAATAAATTTTTAAACCAGGGAAAAAAAAAATGGACCCCCATAAGAGCCCAAAAAGCAACATTTTCCTATCTAAGGAACAAAATGTAAAAAAGGCCCCATTTTAAAGTCCAAGAGGTGAATGCTTACTATGCCAAGAGGAATGCTTACTATGCCAAGAGATGAATGCTTACTATGCCAAGAACTCAATGCTTTGTTTCAACACAATTTTGGGGCCTTTTTTACATTTTGTTCCTTAGATAGGAAAATGTTGCTTTTTGGGCTCTTAATGGGGGCCTGCATTCATTTCCATGTTTTTAAACTCTACCTTGACAAAAGAATAAGTTTTATCACTTAAATTTGCAAATGAAGAACTACCCATTAATGATTTTGAAAAACCCAATACCCATTATTCTTCATCCTTCAAAGTTTATTGCTCTTGGTCTATGAATCACTTTTGTAAATCATTTTTATGAATTGGCTTATAAAATAAAATAATTTTTAAGTTTTTTTCTCATCTTCTTCATCTTTGAGGTATAGAGAATGTTTTGGTTTTGTTGGGTATTGGGTTTCAATTTCTATTACTTGACAAGAACAATGGATGGGTATTAGGTTTCCAAATTGGAAGAGAAGAAAAATGGGTATTTGGTTTTCAATTTTAATTATTTGGCAAGAACTATGGGTATTAAGTATTTATAGAAGAACAATAAGTGTTGGGTTTTCATTTTCAATTGCTTGACAAAAAGAATGACTTTTCAATTTCAATTGCTTTAAAAGAAAATTGGGTTTCAATCTTGATAATTTTTGGGGTTGGTTTTTTTGATTTTGTATAGAGGGTTGTTAGATTGATGGGATATTACTTTGCAAGATTTTGTTATTGTTCTTTATCATTATCTTTGTTTTTTTATTTCTATTATTTTGTTTAGTTTATTTCTATTTATTGGTTTATTTTGGACCATTGGATGAAGCATAGAATGATATTTGTTGTTCATAAAAATGCACATGATTAACATGTGCATGGGTAGTTTAGGTATTTTAAAAACTTGGATGGTTTGACTACAGTCAACAGAGTTGACTACCAGTCAAATAACGGAAAAAGGACCAACTGCTAATAATTGAAAAACTCTATACCACTTGCTAAATATGAATATTCTAGAGGGACCAAATACAAAATAACCCTTTGATTAATGATACATATTCAATAGCATGCATAAGAGAATCCCGTTTTAATTGAGTGGAATAGCTGAGAGGTGACTACTTGATTATTATAGATATTGATGATTAATTGGAATAACTAAGAGGTGACTAATTAATTGTTATAGATTGAACATGGAGGAACAACATGTTATGTTTGGATGATTTAGTTTGTGGATACCAACTCTTCCCCCTATGTCATCATAAAATCTTCTTTACATCTCTACCATCTTCTTAAGATAGTTTTAACTATAGTTTATTTATTATTGCCTGTAGGAAGTAGATTCAATCCAAATCTTATTTATTGATTCTTTGATGTTACTTAATTATTGTTTTCTATTGTGTTTGAGCTAAGATCTTCACCTTGGAGGTGGGTACGACCCTTGCTTGTTACTTGTCTACTTTGATAACCAATTTATACTAGCACAAGAAGAAACTTCAAATAAAAATATAATCTTTTGATTAGAGAAGGTTTATCCTCATCTATCAGCGACCAAACACGAAAATGACTATGACCAGTGGCGGTTAGGCCTTGCTGAGCAGAAGACGATTCTTGAGCAAGAGAAGGTGGACGTAATTTCCAAAGTTGCGGATGAGTACAAGGCCAAATATAATGAGCTGGTGGTTAAGTCTACCGAACAAATTGTTGCTCAAGTGAAGTCTCAAGTGAAGGAAAACCTGGTTTCCTTATTTTCCCCAAAAAAGATAAAACCACCTCCTTCCTTGTCTGTTTCTCCTACTCCGTCATATTACGAAAGCCCATCTCCTATCTCCAAACCTTGAGTGAAGTGAGGTTCACTGTTTTTGTAAAAACATTAATATTTCAGATGCAAACTTTGCTATCTTACTAGGGTTTTTCTTAGCTTTAAATGCTTTTATGTTGCTTGTATTATTTATTTCTTGTTTTTGGTATCTTATAGCTCTCCTGGTGTCGTCTCTGTTCACTCTCTGAACTCATCCGTTATGAGGATTTACCTATGTAATCAAGTTACATAGGGTACCCCCTTTGTTGGTAAAGGTTTCTCGTGTGTTAACATTAGATCTCACTTCTTCAATTCTCGTCGTCACGTTGAACTCAAAGTGAGGCCCCATTAACATACTAGCACTACTGTTCTTCTATCTTGAGGCACCTCACTGCGGTGTCTATCTCAACCTCAGTGAGGAGAAAACAATATATAGAGACTGTTAACGTATAGTTAATGGCATGTGATCGGTCCTCAAAAGTGTATATTTATCCCCCGAATAACACTTTGTTTGTATAGCACTTAGCTTATATTATTGTATTATATCTATTGATTAGTGTTTTCTTGTCTTTTGTGTAGGTTTCATGAGCCGAAATGCGAATATTATATAAAAGCCCGCGAAAAGTCAAGAAAAGCAAGCAAAAAAGGTGTTATTTGCCCAAGGGAAGGAGAATCGATATTTGTACCCACAAGATCTGCTGAGGGCACCCCCACGGTCAGCTCCGTTGACTTGACTTTAGGTCAAAGTGGGGCGGTCCAATTCTCAGCCCAAATCGGGTCCTATTGAAGCCCACAAGTCAGAATTTCTATTTTAGGCCTTATTTAAGTCCAAACTTAAAAAGGCTCCACAAGAAGATCCAGAAGTCTGATTTGGGCCCATGAGCTATCAAACTGAAGGTCTAGGTCCGATTTACAACCTAAGCCCAAGAGAAGTAGGTTTTGCTAAAGACCTAATGCGTCTAGAAGACCAACAGCAGCAGCCACGAATTTGACCATATTTGGAAGTCTTTGCATGCAAGTATTCTACTTTGTATTTTCTATATAAGAGAAGTAGTAGCTAAGGTTTAGGTAGCTTTTTATGATTTGAAGAAAAGTTCTTCTTCTTCTTTTGTATCAAACTCAATATTCAATATCAATTCCATTACTTTTCCCTTTATGATGTATTGTGTTTTATTTATTTATTCTTTGGTTTCATTTTCAAGGATGAGTAGCTAAATCTCCTTAGGGGAATGGTGGAAGCACTCTAGATAATGCAAAAACACCATGTTAGTTCTTATTGTTCATTGTGATTCAAAGTACTTAATGCTTATTTACTTCTATCTGCAGTATGAGGTAAGTATGATTATTTGCATGTTATCGTTATCCATGTTGTTAAAATACTATTGTTAGGGTTTAGGGAGACCTAGCTTTAATGGTTGTATTTATATTTATTGTAGATGTGCAGTGAAATAGCTGAGAGGTGATTATTACATATCTGCAGTTTATATCTTTTATTGGAACCCTTTTGTAATTAAATCAAATAACTGAGAGGTGATGATTTAGTTATGAATAATATGTTAAGTTTATTAGATTGAGTAACTGAGAGGTGAGGGTTTGATTAATAAGACATATTCAATAGCAAGCATAAGAGAATCCCGTTTTAATTGAGTGGAATAGCTGAGAGGTGACTACTTGATTATTATAGGTATTAATGATTAGTTGGAATAACCGAGAGGTGACTAATTAGTTGTTATGGATTGAACATGAAGTAGGCCTGTGAAATGGGCAGGGATAGGGCTAGCCCGTCCCTTCAACACTTAAGCCCTATAGTCTTAAGGGTCGGGTCAGCCCTACCCTTACTATTCATGAGGGCTGGGATAGGGCCGGGTTGACATCAAAATACTTAAGCCCTTACCCTACCCTTACCCTACCCTTACCCTTTTCTAAAGGGTTGAGGGCCGGGCTCATAGGTCGGGCCTTAAAGCCCGACAATTTTTAATTGTTTATTTTATTAAATATAAATAAATTTAACTATAAAATATGAAAGGGCTTAATTAGGGCCGGGCTTAGGGCCGGGCTTAGGGCCGGGTTACACATTTTAAATATTGGCCCTGGCCCTACCCTTATATATATCAGGGTCGGGCCGGGCCGACCCTTAAAATTAGGAGGGCTTGACTTAGAGGACTTTTTCATCGAAAAGGTCGGGCCGAACAGGGTCGGGCCAAGGGCCCTAGGGCCGTTTTAACAGGCCTAACATGAAGGAACTACATGTTATGTTTGCATGATTTAGTTTGTGGATACCAATTCTTCCCCCTATGTCATCATAAGATCTTCTTTTCATCTCTACCATATTCTTAAGTAAGGGTTTATTTATTATTGTCTGTAGGAAGTAGAATCTATCTCAATTCTTATTATTGATTCCCTTTGGTGTTTCTTAACAATTGTTTTCTATTGTGTTTGAGCTAAGATCTCCCCCTCTGAGGTGGGTACAACTCTTACTTGTTACTTGTCTACTTTGATATCCAATTTAGACAGGCACAAGAAGAAGCTTCAAGTTAAAACTCTAATCTTTTGATAGTAGACGTCAAAAACCGATTATCAAAATGGTGTCGTTGCCGCTCTAAGGAACAGAGTTCATTCAAACACAAGCGAGAATAGTAGTTTCGGGACATCATCCCACTTTTCTCCCTCCCACCCTTCTATTTTTATTTCTTTTATTTATTGTTTTTAAGTGTCTTGTTACTTAGTCCTCTTATTGATCTTGCGGCGAAGACAGATTGAAACAAGCTAGAAAAACGGAGTAAAGATCAAATTTTTATGAAAAGTGCGCGTTCAGAATTTTTCCTAAACAGTTACTGGTTCAAACTGGGCCCGAACTCGAGTCGAGTTCAGTTTGGCCTGTAACCATCTCGAGTCGAGTTCGTACAAATTCTGAACAGGAAAAAGTTGTATTTTTGCGTGATTTTTCCAGAGCGTTCCAGAACTCCTTTTTAGCTAATCTTTTTTCCTGTTGAGAGATTGTGAGGTGAACTACTTACCTTAATGTTTTTAGGATTTTTGGAGACTTGGAAGATATTTAATTATTCGATCCAAGAAGGGGAGTTTTTCTGAAAGTTATTGGTTCGAAAGTTCCAGGGAGGAAATTGCTTTGTTTTGCGTGATTTTTCCAGGACGTTCCAGAGCTCCTTTTTTGCTAATTGTTTTCCTGTTGAGAGATTGTGAGGTGAACTAAGTAGTCTATTTTTTTCAGCATTTTTAAAGCCTTGTAAGTTATTTAATTATTCGATCCACGAAGGGGTCGCGGTTGTAATATTTTTAAAGTAAGTGTTGTTAGGATTTATTTTATTGTGTGTTCGCGGCGGATAGTAGAGCAAGGTTGTGGAGCTAGCCTTGAGTCTACTAAGGAACGACTCCTAAGGACGATTGAAACCCAAGGAGCGATTTCCCCTTAGTCGACTTCAACTCGTCTTCTCCCCACTTTAGTGCGCTTGTTTGGCAATTTTTATTTTTTTAGCACAAAGTGGGAGGTACGCATTCTCCTAACCCTCCTCAAATCCCCTGCAAGAGGAGTTTCTGTATTGATTAGCATGACCTTGATTGTTGCTTAATTTCAATTTCTGTTTTTACTTGTTAAACCGGGACTGCAAGGCGGACCTGGCCTATAAGTGAAACCTAATATCAATTGATTGCAATATCCTAAGCTTTAAAATTGAATCAACTAAAGCCATGCTATCACGATGTTCATTTGAGACCTTGAGCAGATATTTCAACTAGTACTGCATGAACCATTCTTTGATTGGAGCACAAGTTAGGAATTGGGCCGGGTCTGGAACCCCTACAGATTAAGTCTGTAGAGCCACTGTGGTTATTTACTTAAGGAATGTGTTTAGGCACGGAAAACGTCCCACACTGGTTATTCGCTGCTTGACTCTCGAAATATATGGAGAATTCACAGACGAAGCTTGGAAAGAACTCATTGACTTGGGTGAACACAAAATTGAGTCAGTTTTTGAGCCTTTTGTTAGATGCTTTTGAATGGTTAGGACTTCTGTGGCATATGTAATGTGCATGTTGCATGCATCTTAGATCAGGTAAAATCTTGTCCAAACCTATTCCAATCTACACAAAGAGCACAATCACCGACCTCACTACTCCTACTGAGGAAGAGTTTAACGACTCAACCTCCATACCTTCTGAACAAGAGATAAACGACTCAACTTCACTTTCTGAAGTAACTCCTGCACCTATGGTTGAAGAAGCTACCCTTCGGGATTACTTTTCACTTTTGGCCACTGGGCCACCTACCTGGATTGTCTTACCTGCGACAAATGCAAATAGCTATGGCATTCGCCCACAGATTGTGGGCATGTTGCCTAAGTTCCATATCATGGACTTCCACGGGAAGATCCATATCAACACCTAAATAAGTTTCTGACTGTTCTCAATACTTTTAGGGAGAAACACTTATCTGAGGAGGAAGTTAGTTTGAGATTTTTCCCTTTTTCTCTTGAGGATAGAGCATCTCACTGGTTACATGGCCTTCCTTCCAATTCTATTGTCACCTGGGCTCAACTTAGTAAAAAGTTCTTGACCAAATTCTCCTATTACCAGAACCAATGGTATTGTTAATGCCATCAGGAATTTCTGGCAGAAAGAGGGTGAGGTATTCTTTGATGCATGGGAGAGGTATCAAGACCTATTTCTTCAGTGTCCACACCACAGAGTTGATGACACAGAAAAAGTTGGGATCATGTATAGGGGCCTCAATTATGAAACTAGGAACCGTGTTGAATGCATGAGCGGTGGTGACTTTCTTGATATGTCCACCGCCAAAGCTATTGCTTTCCTTGAAAAATTAGCTAATAATAGCCAACAATGGGACTTACCTGGACCAACCCTGAGAAACACTACCCTGGACTCATATGATAACCTAGAAGCATGTATGAGGTCAAACTCGACCTCGAGCTTAAAACTTTACTTCATGGTTTAGTAAAAAAGGTAGAAGCACTTGAGGTGTCCTTAAAGCCCACATCACCTGTAATGAGTGTCTCCACTCAACAATGTTATGGATGTCATGACCAGACCCATACTGCCGATGTGTGCCCTCTCCTTTATAATTCACCAGAAACTGAGGAAACCCATGCGTTCAGCTACGCCGGGCAACCCAACTTTACTAAGGGCAATGCCACATACCCATACATGGACCGCTCCAATCTTTCTTATTCAAATAATCATTATGCGGCTCCACCTGGTTTTAATAACTTTTATGGGCAACGTAGCAATGCCACGTATGTTGGTAATAATGAATATCAGAACAGGGTAACAGTCCCCCCTTATTCGAACAATGTTCATCACATGAGTAGTTCCAGGGACCAGGTGCCGACCAATCAATCTGCCCCTCCTAAGACCTCCCTTGAGGATGTGCTTGCCCGTTTCATTCAACAGACACAAACGTCCATTGAATCAAATGCCCAAGCCATTGAATCAAATGCCCAAGCCATCCAGAGAATTGAACAAAAACTTGATGAAAAGGGTAGATTTCCAGGACAGTCCATCCCGGACCCAAAGGGCAAGGAAGTTGCCTTGGTGACGGAAACTCCATCTCCGTCTGCATCGCTTGCTGAAGTTAACTCGGTCTCCACCCTTAGGTCAGGCAAACTGGTCGATAATCAAATTAATTATAAACCAAGTCCTATTATTGTGACCCCAATTACCACTGCCCCTGTTGCCCAGCCTAAAGCTCCGGCTAATGAGGCAACCACCTCTAAGCCGAAGAAGCATGCCCGTGAGATTGTGGATCTTCCACGAACTTACAACCCACCCGTGCCTTGCCCCGAGAGACTCACAAGGTCTCTACAGGAAGTACAAAATGAAAAGGTATTTGATGTGTTTAAACATATAAATATTAATATACCTTTCCTCACAGTTATTAAGAAAATACCTTCCTATGCTAAGGTTTTGAAAGACTTGTGCACCGCCAAGAGAAAAACAAATGTGCCTAAAAACGCGTTTGTGGCGGAAGAATTCTCTGCACTAGTCCAATATAACGGGGTTGTAAAATATAAAGACCCTGGAAAACCGACCATACCCTGCAAGCTTGGTGATAATTTCATGGGTAGAGCTTTGTTAGACTTAGAAGCGAGTGTTAATCTCTTACCTTATTCCTTGTACCTCAGCCTGGATCTAATATACATGAAACCCACGAACATGTCTTTACAACTGGCCGACAGATCATTGAAAATACCTAGAGGAATAGTTGAGAATCTATTAGTCAAGGTGTCCGACTTTTACTATCATGTTGATTTTGTGGTGTTGGACACTGAACCTACTGCCGATGACTCGGCTCCCATCATCCTTGGTCGTCCATTTTTTGCCACCTCTAATGCTCTCATAAACTGTCGGAATGGTTCTATGGTTCTCACTTTTGGATCTATGACTGTTGAAGTAAATATCTTTAATCTTGGCCAACAAACCCCTGATATTTCTTTATCTAAAGATGTGTGCCTTCTCGATTCTCTACCATGCATAATGTTGACTTCGACATTGACCAATCTATTGCCCAAACTAAGACTCTTCTTGATTTTGTGCCTACCTTTGACCCCAAAGACCCTGAGGCCCTTGATTCGGTTTGTTGCATTGATTCTGAGTTCCAATTCGAGACCATCCCTCCATCTCCTGATCCTCTTCCTCCCGAGCTGAAATGTGCCCAATTAGATTCGACCGGTAGTCATTCTGTTATCATCTCTTCATCTCTTACTACCGAACAGAAAAATCAGATTTATTTTCAAATTGGAGACAAAGTTTTGCTTTATAATCCTCGTTTGCATTTATTTTCTAGTAAACTTATGTCTCGTTGGTCAGGCCCTTTTGTTGTGTCTACAGTAACTCTTTATGGTGCTATTACATGTGTTAATCCTGTAGACGGTTCTGAATTTTCAATCATTGGTCAATGTCTTAATCATTTTCATGAGTTAAGGCCTCCTTATGGTGCTATCACATGTACGTATTAATCTTGCAGACGGTTCTGAATTTAAAGTCAATGGTCAATGTCTTAAGCATTTTCATGAGTTGAGGTCTCCTAAAACTCTTTTAAGGGATCCTACCTATTTAGACTGACCCTTGACTTGCTGGTATCTGGACCCTCTTTGTGTTCCTTTCCTTTTGTCTCTTTTGAGAGGTGTGGTTGAAAGTGTCGGGGCCGTTAGTCCACAAACTCTTACTGGCTGAGTATAATTGATCCAGTGCACGATAATCTCTTGAGCGTCACCAGCAAACAGACCTGTTTCCCGCTCTGTTTGGGGGTGGAGAAGTAATTTCCCATCTTCTCTTAAGTCTTGAGTATCTTACTTTAAAAGACTCTTTGTTGTATCTTAGACATCAGGATCTCGCGCATTCCACTCTAGCGTTTTATCTCTCCCGTATCTTTGTTTTGAGTAGCGTTTATCTAAGGAGTGAATTTTGTTTGTTCGCCTGTCTGGCTGAAGACGTTAAACTAGCGCTCCTGGGAGGCAGCCTTGTGTATCTCTAAGCCCGATCGTGCTTTATTGCTTCTTTTTATTGTCGGGTTTATTTGCATTTTGACTGTTAAACAGCCTGTTCTTCCATCTGTGCTCAATTCTGTTTGGGGGTGGGCGCGGCCGACCCACCCACTCTCTCTTTGTCGTTGGCTGGTTGATAATTATTGCGGTTACAAAATGCATTGTTTTAAGATAGGATTTCCCTTTATGTTGAGTCAGTCCTTTATTTCAGTTGTGTCTTAGTATGGAATTCCTTGTAATCTCTAGAGGAGATAATTTTATTTGGCAGGAATTTATAAAGCAGTTTGAATTTTTAGTACATTCATGGTAATATCTTTCTCTCTCTCTTTCCTATGCTTAGTATGAGCCTTGAGAACAAGGCAATCTTTTTGATTGGGGGTGGGAAAGTATTTCAATCCTTTTAGCAAAAGATTTTCAAACTTCTTTATCCATACTTGTGTAAAAATTCAAAAGTTTTGAGAAAAATCAACAAAAATCTTTCTTACAAAGACTTTTTCAAAAAATAGGATAAGTACACCATCAATGATGAACATAATGGTGGAAATCCTTTTCAAGTTTAAGGACATTTATTGCTTCACCAAGTAGTTGAGTCTTATACTACATTTGCATGAGCATAAGCATGGCATTCAGTTGCATTTATTATAGATTACATGTGCAAATACAACTACACCTTGAGAAACTTGAGTAATAAGTGTGGAGACTTAACCCAGTGAACTTTTAAGCCCCGTCCTTTTCTTGGAGAGTTATTACGTACATCTAGAGTCAAAAGACTCAACCTCTCAGTTTTGTCTGTTTTTAGTCTCATATTAATTTTTATAATTAGCCTTGAGATGACATCTAGTGGGTGTAATATAAACTTGGGTCTTGTAGCTTATTCAAGATGTGATCACCATATCAGTACTTAGAGATGATACAAAGACATTTAGTTAAACCCTGTTTACCTTAGCCTACCCTGATGATATTTTATCCCTTAGGTTAACCATTCTGAGCCTTTCTTGTTACTTAGTCTTTTTCTTGAGCCCATTATCCTTACCCAACTCCCTTGTAGGAGTAAATACCCTTAGAATATTTTAGGTCCTTTTACGCATTGTTTTTCGAACATGAGGATGATTGTTTATGTGGTTAAAAGAAGACAGGAGAAATACAAAGAAATCTCCAAACTAGAGAGATGAACCAAATATTGAAAATCAAAAAGTTTGAAGAAATTCCAGAAAAAGCCAGAATCTTCCAAATTATTGCAAATCGAAAAGAAAGGAAGATTTCCAAATAGGTCAGAGCTTCATTGAAATTTCCCCAAAAGAAGATGAGAAACACTTCTTCCAAAAAGAAAAATTCAAAAAATTCTCCATGTGTTGTTATTACAAATCACAAGTATTGAAGGCCCGAATGTTCCAAAAATGTTTCACAAAAGCCTTTGCCATTTCTAGCACTGTCCTAAGCCAAGTTACAACCCATTATTGTCTTTTGTAGATCTAAGTTGATATGGTAGGATGTGGCGAGTAAGTGAGAAGGTGCTGAGGTGAAAAACCAGACATCTCAAGCAAGGCTAATTTTTCTACTCTTTGAGACTAAGTTCATTCCATTACACCAGTCTGTTCTTATTGATATATGTGAGATGATTATCCATCTTCTTTCCTCACATAGAGGTAAAATGATAAACACCATCTCTGAGTGACTTTATTTCTGAGTGTATGTCTGTGAGGCAGAAGTCAAAACGACCTTTCCAAAGGTGACTTAAGACCCGTGGTAGTATGGGTACATGTCTGTATTCGATGCATTTGAGACCGTTATGCTTGGTTTATATTTCATATCTTATTCATGTATTTGTAGATGTTATCTCATATGAATGGTTTTGCAATAATTATCCTTATCCTTGATTTGACCATTTCTGAGGTAAATAGTAGAAAATCCTATTCTTGGATTAGTCATTGTAGTAAGTTTGTGGGTATCTTCTCTGGAAAACCCTCAGGAGACTATAACTCCTCTAGCTGGGAAACCTTTGTGGTTAAAAGCTTTGATGCATATGGTTAATGCAATCACCTTAGTTATACTTTTCTTTTGAGTCCCTTATTCTTTCTTCTCATCTTTGCTTTGCTTGAGAACAAGCAAAGTGTTGTTTGGGGGTATTTGATCGGTCCTCAAAAGTGTATATTTATCCCCCGAATAACACCTTGTTTGTATAGCACTTAGCTTATATTATTGTATTATATCTATTGATTAGTGTTTTCTTGTCTTTTGTGTAGGTTTCATGAGCCGAAATACGAATATTATGTAAAAGCCCGCAAAAAGTCAAGAAAAGCAAACAAAAAAGGTGTTATTTGCCCAAGGGAACGAGAATAAATATTTGCACCCACGAGATCTGCTGAGGGCACCCTGAGAACCCAATATATGTGCAATATAACAATAGCAAACCAAACAAGAATAAAACAGTAAACAAGTAAAGAACGATACGCAGAAAGTAAAGAACACGCAGGAATTTTTAACGTGGTAAAACCCAATATGGGAAACGTCCACGGTTGTCCTCACGACAACAAATAAATCCACTAGATGAAAAGAGATTTACAAACCTATCAACTACCTGCAATCACTGCGAGTTGACACTCCTGGTTATCTCTAACACCTTGACTTCACCAAAGCACCTTGATGTACGCACAAGACACTCGACTTCTTGATGAACACACAAGAAGACTCGAAGCCGAATTCACAATAACACTTGGAAGATCACAGATTTATGAATTGAGAGAAGGGGGAAGGAAGGGAATTGAGTGGGACAAACACTCTCTACACCAAAACCTAAACCAAAACTCAAGAACTAGAGCAATAATGGACGGCCAAAGAACTGACTTATTCTTTGGAAGAGAAACCCTATTTATACTTAGGGTTGGAAACCAAGGAAAATGGGCCGAAAAGTGAAAAACCCACATTGGACGTACGTACGTCGATATGACGTTCGTACGTCTCCATACGAAAATAAGCCTGCTGACTACTTGGACGTACGAACGTCCTAAACAGGTACGTACGTCCAGAACACAAACAATCTTGCTGACATACCATACGTACGTACGTCCTTAAGAGGTACGTACGTCCTGAACCAAACACCATACTTGTGACACACGACGCAAAGACAAGGACACGGGACGACGCGCGTACAACAAGGTTTTCTTAACAATGAACTCAAGACGAAATAACCATGGACACTATGTCACAAAATTGATGTCAAACAACTTCATGCCCGTTTCAATCTCTCCCTTTGACATTGATTTTGTGACAAAAACCTATGACTCTAATAGCATTTATAAAACGTGCTTACAAACCCAAACCATGGCATTTATAAATCATGCCTACAAAACCACTCAAGGTAGAACACATACCGAGTCACCAATTCTTGATATCCAGCTTGAGTAAGACACTTTAACCATCAGAGACCGAACGGAAGCAACAACAATCAAAGAGCCAACGGAAGTTCCTCGAACAACTCCCCCATACTTCATGAGCTCCAAGGTTTAATACTCGAGCTTACCCAAAACTGTATATGCACTTTGTGATCATCATCACTTTCACTCCCCCATACATGATCACTCCCCCATACATGTAGTATACCTGAAACATGACCCAAAAATACACTAACAAAGAAGAAGAAGGTGTTAGTATTAGAGTCATAAATCTCCCCCTTTTTGTCACAAATGAAGCAAGGTAACAAAAGAAAGAAAAAAGAAAAAAATACCAAACCATAACAAATAAGATTAAAGAAGAAAAGACAGAGAACAATCATGTTAACAATAAAAAGGATATCCAACGGAAGCCATAACATAAACACTTGTTAACACGATGTCAATACAAAGAATTCTCCCCCTAGACAAAAGCTTCACCTAAATGCAATGCATATGAGAAAGATGCACCTAGAACTAACAAACCAAATAAGGAATTTGAAACACACAAAGAACCAAGCATACAAGGGTAGAAGAGAGTAAAGAGAAAACCATACCATAAACCTGGAATCCATGACACACAAAACTAAAAGACATGAGAGAGATCTAGGCATATAAATGAAGAAGAAAGAGTACCAACACAGACACAAGAAAGGAGATTAGATAAGAACTAAAACGAGATAAGAAGGAGATAGTGAAAAGACACTGAATACTTATATAGTTAACAGAGGGAAGAAAATAAAACATAACATGAATCCCTGATAGAAACCAAGAGAAACCTATACATAGAAGAAAGAGTCAGGACACCAACAATCGAAACAAATGATGCACTAGAATATCACTTTAATCAACCGACCATAACCACCTGAGATAGACTCCAGAGAAACGACTTCATAGTAGCAAGATATCTAGAGAACAAGAGCAAACAAACAACAAGGAAGAAATACCATACCTGATGAAATTGGGAAGGTACAATAATGACCAAGAACCAAATTGGCAAACCTGTGAGAAATGTGCAAGAAAAGAATATGCGAAAAGAGAAAGAAGAAGAGATAAACAATAGTTAGTAGGAGATATGAAAGAGAATAGGAAAACCATGCATACTAGACACATCCAACAATATCCCATGACAAAACAACAGGAATATGAGTATCTGCAGGAAGAGATACGCATAGTATAAGAAAATCCATTGAGACTCCATGGAAAATCCAATCTGTACATGTTCCTGAAACAACTCATCCAACCACAAAAAGGAATTAGAGAATCTCATAAACAAAGAGAAGAAAATATTATCCCAAACACAATGGAATAGAGACATAAAGAGAATAAACCTGTAAGCCCACCCCTAGTGAAACACAAAAATTAGTTCAACATATGCCAAACACGATAAGCAACCATCAAGCTCATAAGAAAAATGCTTTAACTGAAGAATGAGCAAGGATTATCGATGTCACCGAGTCACAAAACAACAATGCAACTTCAAAGCAAATTTCCTGTCAGAACACTAAGACTCCGATGACATGCCATACATTGTCAGAAAGATTAGAGAGTCAAAAGAAGAGAATTGCTAACAGGAGATGACCAAACTGAGCATATGCATCCCAAAGTAGAACAGAGGTAGCCCAAAACCATTACAGGAGGATTATTGGAGAAGACTACCAAGAACACATCTAATCAAACCTTAGTATGTCAATGAAACACCGACTGAAAAGAATTACCAAGGAATGGAACCAAAATAGAGGAAGCCATAAACACTTTCAGCAAGAACATCTGCCTGTAAAGTTACTGAGAGAAAAATAAAATTGACGACACGCACATTGTCCATGAACCTGCATACAGTAGAAAAGAGCAGTCTAAGTGGTGGTAGCAACAACCAATGCTAGAACAACAAGCATATAAGAATCCGAAGGAACGGCGCCTCTACTCCTTTGAGGATGAGGAGGACGTGTGCCTGATGACGAAGCACCCTTGGAACCGGGTGATTCTTTAGTGGGAGTAGTCCGAGCGCGCTTAGGAGGCATGTCTGGCATAAGCACAACAGTAACCAAACTAACAAATGTAAGAGAAATGATGAAACTAGCACAAGAAATGTGAGAATACCCATGTAGAGATTTTATCAAACACATGGTTTGCATAATCATGAAGTGTGCATACGACAACAACCAAGCAATGAGAATCGCACTAAACTTGTTAGACTAGGATAATGAAGAACCAAACACAAACAATAGCAAATAGAGGCTGCACCATATCTAATGAATCAGTTTTAACGACAAAACTAACAACCCATATCCTTAATAAGAAGATAAAAGGCAAATAACCGATGTACCATAGAAGTGAAGAGGAATACATCATGAACTTCCAAAAACAGTAGCCAATTCCAATCCGTACAAAAATAAGAGGCAATATGTGGGGATAAACAAAAGATTGAACAATTAAGAGAATTGAAGTGCATCATAAACTAAACCTCGGTGTGTGTAGATGCAATGCAATGCACAAAGAGAGAGAAAGTTCACCACTAGAACACACCCTTTGAAGACCTAGAATATAGAACCATCAACAAGAGACATACAATTAGCAAGTGAGCTTAGAAGAAACAAACTTCAGTCCCCTTTGAAACAAACATTATGAGTAGAAGGCAAACGAATATAAATATGATCTTTCAAATGAAAACCAAGACATCCAAAAGGCAAAGGAATATAAACTTTGTATGCCTTACATAAAAAACAATGAATATGCGCTTGGATTTTTATTTTGCCGCATGTGGTGGAGTTTAGTCTACATCACTCTAATGTCATTCCCGCGTGGGAGGGATTTTTGCCTCCATCTTTTTAAATACACGAGGGTAGGGTGTAGCCTACATCTTTTTGACAAACACAAACAAACTCAAGAAGTGCAATACCATGATAACGTGCAACACAAGAACTAACATCTCTTGAGTGCATCCGTCAGAGCATGACCCTCACAACCGCAACGGGTTCTTAGCCAACTGATATTGCTTCAAAGACAATCAAATGGCTGGGGATAAAGTGAGTCATTGACCACTAACAAGAGTTGTAATAGGAAGATGAGAATGCTCAATAACACGAACAACAAGATGAACATTAACCAAAACAAAGGAGAGATAGCTCAAGATCACATAAATACTCGAGAGATGGAGAAGTTCTATGAGCTCAAAGAATATGTAAGTGGTTTCCAAAAACTCCCATTATGCAAGCATGCCGTGCACTGTGCAAACAAGCAAGGAAAAATGCATGATACATACCAAAACATACTTAAGAGTTCAAAAAGAGAAAACACCCAAACATATTGCAACTTATTTAAGACAATTGAACTAAACCAATATCTTAGAAAAGATGCATCCAACAACACATACATGGAATAATGAAAGAACAATTAACGCATGCATAAACAGAAGAACAAAAAACACCAAACAAATAGCCTATGTGGTTAGAGAAATATGCAATTCAAATAACACAAGGCTAGAAACAAACCACATCATCCCAACTATGGGACACCACCAGACCTTTGCAAGTCCAGAAAAACCTTCAACTTATCCTTTCTTACCCATACTTGTTTAACACTAGGCGTGCACACTTTGGGAGTTGAAAAGATATGAGATCTCCCCTTAACCAGCTTTGGAATGAACTTGTCCTTAACTAATTCCACCTTAGTCTTTGACTTCCTTTTGTTGGAGTTCCTGTTTTTCTTAAACCTATGAAAAGAAACATTAAAAGTCTGAGGTCTAGAAAATGCACAAGAAGGAACATAAGAATCAACATGATTATAATGATGAGGAACATGAGAATAGGATGCAACATGTTGATTAAAATCCCAACAAAAAATATCCAAATGACCAACTCTACCACAATAAGAACAATGAAAAACATTAGACTTACTCAAAGAATTCTTATAAGAAGATTTGGTAGTAGAAGATGAAACATGTATGTCACCATTGTATTTGTGACATGGTGCCTTAACAAAACCTGTACCTCCACTATGAGAACAAGATGTCTTACCAGCAAAAACAGCCTTACCATTAACCTTAGACTTAAAATTCTTACGAGAAACATGCTGAAAATTAGTAGCATTAAGTCTAGTCTCAATAGGTGGGGTCGGCAATAGGGCAGGCAAACTAGATTTTACAGAAGTACTCACACTAGATGAACTAGTAGAACTAGCAATAGGAGAGTCAAATCTAGTTTTGTCCAAAACCTGCAATCGGAGTTGAGTAGACGTTAGATCATTATTTGTTACCTCATATTCCACCAATAGAGATTTGTATTTCACATCGACCTCCTGATTGGCCTTTTCTAAAGCTGCAATTCTACATAGCAAGTCAAGTTTTTCTTTTTCAAATAATTGAGAAATAGTAATTGCATCATCTGCAGCATAAGACATTAGTTTTTCAAGAGTCTCAACTTTATCCTGCAAAGAAAGATTAGCCTTTTCCAAATTTTCAATTTTGGATTCATAAACTTCCCCTTGAAGCATATAGTCTTCTGCACAATGTCTGAGTCGTTGTTCTAGAGAATCAACCTTAGTCTGCAAAACACCATTATCTTCAAAACAAAAATTATCAGAAATAGTGGACACATTACAATTAGCTTTATTAAAATTTTCTTGCAAATCAATATTAGCTTTTTGTAATCTTTCACATTCCTTTGCAGAAAGTCTGTAAAGAAGAGCCCAATCACTATTGCTAACAACATACAAATTATCATCCTTTTCAAAATCAGATTTTGGTTTTGTGGATTTAGACGATTTAGCAATAAAATTATTATGACCAGACTCATGAACCATTATTGCACTCATAGGATCTACGCGTGAGCCATTACGCTCCATAACAAGCGTCCCGCTCTAATACCAATTGAGAACCCAATATATGTGCAATATAACAATAGCAAACCAAACAAGAATAAAACAGTAAACAAGTAAAGAACGATACGCAGAAAGTAAAGAACACGCAGGAATTTTAACGTGGTAAAACTCAATATGGGAAACGTCCACGGTTGTCCTCACGACAACAAATAAATCCACTAGATGAAAAGAGATTTACAAACCTATCAACTACCTGCAATCACTGCGAGTTGACACTCCTGGTTATCTCTAACACCTTGACTTCACCAGAGCACCTTGATGTACGCACAAGACACTCGACTTCTTGATGAACACACAAGAAGACTCGAAGCCGAATTCACAATAACACTTGGAAGATCACAGATTTATGAATTGAGAGAAGGGGGAAGGAAGGGAATTGAGTTCAATGACCACAAACACTCTCTACACCAAAACCTAAACCAAAACTCAAGAACTAGAGCAATAATGGACGGCCAAAGAACTGACTTATTCTTTGGAAGAGAAACCCTATTTATACTTAGGGTTGGAAACCAAGGAAAATGGGCCGAAAAGTGAAAAACCCACATTGGACGTACGTACGTCGATATGACGTTCGTACGTCTCCATACGAAAATAAGCCTGCTGACTACTTGGACGTACGAACGTCCTAAACAGGTACGTACGTCCAGAACACAAACAATCTTGCTGACATACCATACATACGTACGTCCTTAAGAGGTACGTACGTCCTGAACCAAACACCATACTTGTGACACACGACGCAAAGACAAGGACACGGGACGACGCGCGTACAACAAGGTTTTCTTAACAATGAACTCAAGGCGAAATAACCATGGACACTATGTCACAAAATTGATGTCAAACAACTTCATGCCGGTTTCACACCCCACGGTCAGCTTTGTTGACTTCACTTTAGGTCAAAGTGGGGCAGTCCAATTCTCAGCCCAAACCGGGTCCTATTGGAGCCCACAAGTCAGAATTTCCATTTTAGGCCTTATTTAAGTCCAAACTTAAAAAGGCTCCTTAAGAAGATCCAGAAGTCTGATTTGGGCCCATGAGCTATCAAACTGAAGGTCTAGGTCCGATTTACAACCTAAGGCCAAGAGAAGTAGGTTTTGATAAAGACCTAATGTCTCTAGAAGACCAACAACAGCAGCCACGAATTTGACCATATTTGGAAGTCTTTGCATGCAAGTATTCTACTTTGTATTTTCAATATAAGAAAAGTAGTAGTTAAGGTTTAGGTAGCTTTTTATGATTTGAAGAAAAGTTCATCTTCTTCTTTTGTATCAAACTCAATATTCAATATCAATTCCATTACTTTTCCCTTTATGATGTATTGTGTTTTATTTATTTATTCTTTGGTTTCGTCATCAAGGATGAGTAGCGCGCTAAATCTCCTTAGGGGGATGGTGGAAGCACTCTAGATAATGCAAAAGCACCATGTTAGTTCTTATTGTTCATTGTGATTCAAAGTACTTAATGCTTATTTACTTCTATCTGCAGTATGAGGTAAGTATGATTATTTGCATGTTATTGTTATCCATGTTGTTAAAATACTATTGTTAGGGTTTAGGGAGACCTAGCTTTAATGGTTGTATTTATATTTATTGTTGATGTGTAGTGAAATAGTTGAGAGGTCATACCATTTTTCTTTTCTATCCTCTATTTTTTTCTTCAAAACTTCTAATATAGCCTTGTTTGAAGCTTCAGCTTGCCCGTTCCCCTGTGGATGGAATGGGGTTGCAAATACTTGCCTGATGTTGTAACTTTGGAGGAATTGTTTCAGCATATCGCCTCTGAACTATGCACCGTTATCCGCCAATATTGCCTTTGGAAGTCCAAATCTGCAGATAATATTTGACCAGATGAAATCTCTAACCTCGGTCTCTCTTATTCTCCTTAGCGGTTCTGCTTCTATCCATTTGGTGAAGTAATTCGTGGCTACTATGAGATACTCTCGACCCTGTTATTTCTCTAACTTGCCCACAATATAAATTCCCCACATTGAGAATGGCCAAGGATTACTAATGAAATGAAGATTTTCCGCTGGGGTATGGATCAACCTCCAATGAATTTGACAGCCGCGACATTTCTTGGCATAGTCACAACAATCTTTGTACATACTTGACCAGTAATGCCCATGTATCATGATTCTATGTGTCATAGCCCATTGATAGAGGCCAAAGTTGTTAATCTCTAACCTTTAGATCAAAAGATTATATTTTTAACTTGAAGTTCTTTCTTGTGCATGTATAAATTGGATATCAAAGTAGACAAGTAAAAAGCAAGGGTCGTACCCACCTTAGAGGGGGAGATTTTAGCTCAAACACAATAGAAAACAATGGTTAAAAAACACCAAGGGAATCAATAATAAGTTTGGAGATTGATTCTACTTCCTACAGGCAATAATAATAAACTGTAAATAACCTAACTTAAGAAGATGGTAGAGATGAAAAGAAGATCTTATGATGACATAGGGGGAAGAATTAGTATCCACAAACTAAATCATGCAAACATAACATGTTGTTCCTTCATGTTCAATCTATAACAATTAATTAGTCACCTCTCAGTTATTCCACTCAATTAAAACGGGATTCTCTTATCCATGTTATTGAATATGTCTTATTAATCAAACCGTCACCTCTCAGCTATTCAATTTAATTAACTCAATATATTAATTCACAACTAAACCATCACCTCTCAGCAATTTGATTTAATTATAAAAGGGTTCCAATAAAAGATATAAACTGCATATATGTAATAATCACCTCTCAGTTATTTTACCACATAACTACAATCAATATAAACACAACCATTAAAGGTAGGTCTCCCTAAACCCTAACAATAGTATTTTAATAACATGGATAACAATAACATGCAAATAATCATACTTACCTCATACTGCAGATAGAAGTAAACAAGTATTAAGTACTTTTAATCACAATGAACATTAAGAACAAACATAGTGTTTTTGCATTATCTAGAGTGCTTCAACCATCCCCCTAAGAAGATTTAGCTACTCATCCTTGATGATGACACCATGGAATAAATAAATAAAGAGATTTTGGCACTTACCCTCCCCCATTTGAAAGTCAAAATTTGCGTTACCCCCCCCCCCATTTGAAAAAATATAGCAGTTACCCCCCCTCCCAATTGGATAGAAAAATTTAACGGTGTTACAAAAAGCAATTTTTTAATTTTTTTAAAATAAAATATTTTAATAATACCAAAAATACCCTTTTTATTCTAGTAATAATGACATGTGTCATAATCTTATTCATCTATTTAGTACTTAATCTAACGGTCAACTTTGTTGTCTTCCCCCAAAATCCAAAATCCCCAAAGTTTATAAATAAACCTAACTTTTCTCAAATAAATTTCATGTTCTTTAAATTTAACAAATTTCTCAAACAAATTTCATCTTTTTTCTTAAAAATTCATCTTCTCCTTCAAATTTTTTTGCAAATCGATTTCGAAGGTATTGTTAATTATGTATGTTTCAGTGGGGGGGGGGGGGGTTACTAATTATGTTTATTATTTACATGTTTAAAGAAGGGTATTTTTGGTATTATCAAAATATTTTATTTTAAAAATTAATTTTTGTAACACCGTCTATTTTTTTCGTCCAATTGGGGGTGGGGGTAAGTGCTATATTTTTTCAAATGGGGGGTTAACGCAAATTTTGACTTTCAAATGGCGGGGTAAGTGCCAAAATCTCATAAATAAATAACAAAACATCATAATGGAAAAGATAATGGATTTGATATTGATAATTGAGTTTGATACAAAAGAAGAAGAAGAAGAACTTTCTCTCTTCAATCTTCAATTCATGCAAAGACTTCCAAATTAAGTAAAATTCGTGGCTGCTGTTGTTGGTCTTTTAGAGGCATTAGGTATCTCATGGGCCTAAATCAGACTTCTGGATCTTCTTGTGGAGCCATTTTAAGTTTGGACTTAAATAAGGCCCTAAATAGAAATTCTGACTTGTGGGCTCCAATAGGACCCAGTTTGGGCTGAGAATTGGACCGCCCCACTTTGACATAAAGTCAAGTCAATAGAGCTGACCGTAGGGTACCCTCAACAGATCTTGTGGGTGCAAATATCGATTCTCTTTCACATGTGCAAATAACATATTTTTGCTTGTTTTTCTTGACTTTTCACGGGCTTTTACATAATATCCGCATTTGACAAACAAGGTGTTATTCGGGGGATAAATATACACTTTTGAGGACTTATCAAATACCCCCAAACAGTACTTTGCTTGTCCTCAAGCAAATGTGAGAAGAAAGAATTAAGGACTCAAAAAGAAAAGTAAAACTAAGGTGATTGCATCAAGGCTTTTAACCACAAGGGTTTCCCAGGTGGAGGAGTTATAGTCTCCTGAGGGTTTCCAGAGAAGATACTCACAAACTTACTACAATGACTAATCCAAAAAACATGATTTTCTACCATTTACATCAGAAATGGTCATATGAAGGATAAAGATAAGTATTGCAAAACCGTTCATATGAGATAGCATACTATAAATGCATGAGTAAGATATGGAATATAAACTAAGCATAACTGTCTCAAATGCATTGAGTACAGGCATGTACCCATACTACCACGGGTCTCAAGTTACCTTTGGAAAGGTTGCATGCTTTGACTTCTGCCTCACAATCATACACTCAGAAATAAAGTCACTCAGAGATGGTGTTTATCATTTTACCTCTATGTGAGGAAAGAAGATGGACAATCATCTCACATATATCAATAAGAACGGACTGGTGTAATGGAATGAACTTAGTCCCAAAGAATGGAAAAATTAGCCTTGCTTGAGATGTCGGGTTTTTCACCTTAGAACCTTCTCACTTACTCGCCACATCCTACCATATCAGCTTAGATCCACAAAAGACAGTAATGGGTTGTAACTTGGCTTATGACAGGGCTAGAAATGGAAAAAGGCTTTTGTGAAATATTTTTAGAACATTCGGGCCTTCAATACTTGTGATTTGTAATAACAGCACATGGAGAAATTTTTGAAATATTTTCTTTTTGGAAAATTTCAATGAAGCTCTAGCCTATTTGGGAATCTTCCTTTCTTTTTGGATTTGGAATGGTTTAGGAAGATTCTGGCTTTTTCTGGAATTCTTCAAACTTTTTGATTTTCAATATTTGGTTTTATCTCACTAGTGTTTGGAGATTTCTTTTGTATTCCTCCTTTCTTCTTGTAACTACATAAACAATCATCCTCATGTTCCAAAAACAATGGGTAAAAGGACCTAAAACATTCTAAGGGTATTTACTCCCACAATGGAGTTGGGTATCAAGAAAAAGGCTAAGTAACAAGAAAGGCTCAGAATGGTTAAGCTAAGGGATAAAGTGTCATCAAGGTAGGCTAAGGGAAACAGGGTTTATCTAAATATCTTTGTATCATTTCTAAGTACTAATATAGTGATCATATCTTGAATAAGCTACAAGACCCAAGTTTATATTACACCCACTTGATGTCATCTCAAGGCTAACTGTGAAAACGAATATGAGACGAAACAGACAAAACTGAGAGGTTGAGTCTTTTGACTCCAGATGTACGTAATATCTCTCCAAGAAAACGACGGGTCTCAAAAGCTCATTGGGTTAAGTCTCTACATTTATTCCTCAAGTTTCTCAAGGTGTAGTTGTATTTGCACATGTAATCTGTAATAAATACAAATGAATGTCAGGCTTATGCTCATGCAAATGTAGTATAAGACTCAACTACTTGGTGAAGCAATAAATGTCCTTAAACTTTAAAAAGATAGAATTCAACCATTATAATCATCATTGATGGTGTACTTGTCCTATTTTTGGAAAAATCTTTGTAAGAAAGATTTTTGTTGATTTTTCAAAAAATTTGAATTTTTATACAAGTATGAAAAAAAAAGTTTGAAAATCTTTTGCAAAAAGGTTGTAATACTTCCCTACCCCCAAACAAAGAGATTGCCTTGTCCTCAAGGCTCATACTAAGCATAGGAAAGAGAGATAGAAAGATATTACCATGAATGCACTAAAAATTCAAACCGGTTTATGAATTCCTGCCAAACAAAATTATCTCCACATGCATAAAGCTTACAAGGAATTACATACTAAGACACAACTGAAATATAATATGCTGAAATAAAGGACTTACTCAATATAAAGAGAAATCCTCACTACTGAAGAAAAGGACATTTGCAACTGTAAAATGACGTTGCAATGGTAATTTGCAATGCCAATATACCGTTGCAAATTTGGGGTTGCAAAAACCGTTACAAACATTTGCAACGCTGGTAATGCGTTGCATATATTTGCAACTGTTTTGTTTGTAACGCAGTTTTAACATTACAATTTTGGTTTTGTAACGACTCCCACCATTACCTTTTGGCCGGGAAAGACTTGATAAAATTGAGTTGTAACGGTAATATGGCGTTGCAAATTATAAAACATTGGTGGTTTGCAACGGCACTGTAGCATTGCAAATGATAGGATATTTAAAATAAAAAAAATAACTAATTGTGCTTTTGGCCACATTTTGCACTTTGCCAAAAAACCTGCTAAAATGTCATAAATTAATATTGTTACAAAATATTTAGCACTAGCAGAATTTTGCACTCTTTTACATTCCCATTGAATTTATTAGACGCTCATTATATGCATGAATATACAAATTTGATCAATACAAGAAAGTACATCTAAAGGTGAAAATAAAAAGAAACAAATATCATATTCCGTTGAGGGTAGGCCATTCTAGCCTCGGATTGCATGTTTGATAAAAAAAAAATAACACATACACAATATCATGTAACTCGTGACTCAAAGCTCACATCCAACCTTCATGCCAACCAAGACTTGGATCCTTAAGGCACTTTTAGATCTGTTAATATAAAAACACCTGATATGAGTACTAACCAATGAACTATTGTTTTCTTAAAATAAGTTTACCAACTTGCTTTCATTTCTTGAGGATGAACGTAATTTGTTTCTTTCCCCAATATTTCTAACTTGTGGAGGTGTCACTACTGCGCATATTTAAAACAAAATTTTATGAACGAAGCCTAACCTGTTTGTCAACAAGAGGAAGTTTATTTGGTGTGCTTTCTCCACTGAATTGATCCACACTGCTACAATAAAATACAGTCATACACAATTAGTATAAAGCATTGCTACTCGCTTCATAAAAACTACAGAAACATAAGACATAACTTGCATAAGTACTCTACCTATGAACAAAGTATATCCATTACAACGTCGGGAAACATAATTAAGCTATAATTCTCAGCTTTATCAATTCAATGACTGGATCGAAACCATTCAAATATACCTTAACAATGGGAAAATTAGTATTAAAAAATATATACCATTCAATTGAGTTTTGATAGCAACATTTGAAACCGGCACTAAGTTTGTTTGACATCAATTTTGTGACATTGGTCGTCCTTGGTTGTCTCGTCTTGATTTCATTGTTAGGAAAACCTTGTTGTACGCGCGTCATCCCGACTCCTTGTCTTCGCGTCTAGTGTATCATGTGTTTTTGGTTTAGGACGTACGTACCAAGTTAGGACGTACGTACGTCCCTCAGGTCAGCAAACTTTCCTTCATGTTGAACGTACGTACTGAGTTAGAGCGTACGTACGTCAGGTCAGTCAGCAGGTGTGTTTTGTTGTTCTGGACGTACGTACCTTGTTAGGACGTTCGTACGTCCAAGCAGGCAGCAAGCGTTTAACGTATGGAGACGTACGAACGTTAATTCGACGTACGTACGTCCAATGTGAATTTTGTCAATTTCGGCCCATTTTCTGTGTTTTCCAACCCTAAGTATAAATAGGGTTTCTCTTCCAAAGAATAAGTGAGTTCTTTGGCCGTCCAATATTTCTCTTCTTGTTGAGTTTTTGTTTAGGTTTTGGTGTTGAAGTTGTTTTTGGTTATTGAACTCAATTCCCTTCCTTCCCCATCTTCCAATTCATAAATTTGTTGTCTTCCATATTTCATTGTGAATTCGGCTTCGAGTCTTCTTGTGAGTTCATCAAGAAGTCGAGTGTCTTGTGCGTACATCAAGGTGCTCTGGTGAAGTCAAGGTGTTAGAGATAACCTGAAGTATCAGCTCGCAGTGAGTGCAGGCAGTTGGTAGGTTTGTAAGTCTCTTTCATCTAGTGGATTATTTGTTGTCATCAAGGCAACCGTGGACGTTTCCCATATTGGGTTTTACCACGTTAAAAATTTCTGCGTGTTATTTACTTTATGCATATTGATTGATTTGTTTGAATATTCAATTGTTAGATTAGCACTATTTATAGTTTTACAATTGGTATCAGTCGCTGGGGGCTGGTTAAGGAGCGTAAAGGCTCACGCTAACGATTAATAGTGCTTTATGGAACCTCACAAGTTTGCTACTTCAAGTCTTCCTCCACAATTCAGTGGAAAAGACTTTGGTCATTGGAAAGTACGGATGCGAGCTTATCTCCAAGCATTAGGAGAAGAAGTCTGGCTTTCTGTTGTCACAGGTGGAAAGAACCTCTGACTACTACAGGTACTGATGATACTGCCGTTACATCACTGACGCCACGTGAAAAGTGGACGTCTGAACAGAAGTTATTGACAAATTATAACAACAAGGCACTCAATGCTATTTTCATGGCATTAAATGCAAGTGAGTTTCGTCGTGTGCAAGGCTGTGAAGAGGCAAAAGATGCATGGAACAGGCTTATCTGTACACATGAAGGTGACGAAACTGTCAAAGAAAGCAAGCTGGAACTGTTAACATCTCAGTTTGAGAACCTAAGGATGGATAATTCTGAGACTTTTGATGATTTCTTTATTCGTCTCCAAGACATTATAAACTGCAGTGCTGCTATTGGTCATGCATATACTGACACACAAGTGGTACGTAAGATATTGCGTGCTTTGTCTCCTCGGTTTCGTTCTCGTAAGGATGCCATTACTGAGAGTAATGTGATTAAGAACATGTCCATTGAGACACTTGCTGGGAAACTAAGGACGTGTGAGATGGAACAGGCCTTGGAAGAACCATTGAAGAACAAGTCTGTGGCATTCAAGGCTACATCGTCTAAAGAAACTTCCACAGGACTCTCTGATGATGAAGAACAGGCTGTGGATGATAACTATGCGTTTCTGTCACGTAGCTTTCAGAAGATTCTGAAATATCAACAGAATCGAGACCCTCGAAAGCGATTTCCTGACTCCTCAAATGCTCCTAGGAGTCGTGGTTTTGAGCGATTCTCTGTGGATGGAAGAAGAGCTCGAGTTGATCGTAAAGATGTCCAGTGTTACAAGTGTCGTGAATATGGACACTTTGCTAATGAATGTGACAAGAAGGTGGATCGCAAACCTGGTGATAACTCCAAAGCGAACCTCACAGTGACATGGGATGACTCAGATGAAGATGAGGATGGCAATCCCTCCAATGTTGTCTCCAACTATGTGGTCTTCAGTGCATCCCTGGATAAACATCTAGGAGGTATTGTATCCTCTACTGATGAAATTAATGTTTCTGACTCTGGTGCTCATGCTACTACTAGTGAATTGTGTGATATGTACAAGTTTTCCATGCAACAAGTAAAGTTGCTTGAAAAAACTAACACTGTCTTGCAGGATCAGGTAGACAGTCTTGGGCAGGATATCTGTAGTCTTGCATGTGACTCCAACATGTTGAAGGAGGAATTTGAAAAAGAAAAGGAGGACTTCCAAGCACGTATTGCCTCTCTGGAAAACCTGAATAATAATCTGGAGACACGGTATCACACTCTTGTACTGGAACATGAGAAAGTGAAAGTTGAGTTGTTTGCAGCCAACAAACAATTGGTTGGTTTTGGTAAAGCTAGTGATAGTCTTAACTCTCTGCTGGGAATTGGTAAATCCCATTCAGACAAATCAGGTAATTCATATTGGAACAAGTCTTCCACTTTTTCCATGCAGGCCCCGTACATGTGGAATGGCTATGCACCGTGGGGCTTACCTAGGACTTCTCCTTATGGAAATCGACCTCAAGCAACACCCATGCCTACTCCACCACCACATTTCTGGGATAGGAGTATGGATGCGTCCAGGAAAATGGTTTCTCACATGGCTCGTTTGGTTGAACCAACGCCTTCATCATGGTATCTTGACAGCGGTTGTTCGCGTCATATGACAGGTGATAAGACTCTAATTGATAATCTGACTTTTGGTTATGGAGGTAAGGTTACTTTTGGAAATGGTAAAATGCTTTCGGTTGAAGGTAAAGGTAACTTTTCTGAGGTTGGATCGCTCAATAGTCATGAGCTTCTTTTTGTTAAGGGTCTTAAGTCCAATCTATTGAGTATTAGTCAGCTATGTGATGCTAAGTTTAAGGTTGTGTTTGAGGATGATAAGTGTGACGTTTTTTATTCAAATCATGTCTTGCTATTAACTGGTAGTCGTTCACATGATAACTGTTTCATTGTCACTACGCCTCTTTCGCATTTATATACCTAATGTGCTCTCTGAAATTGGAACTGTTTGTGTTTAGGATGTTTAGGTTAGGTCATTCTTTTGATTCTTCTCTATTTCTGTTGTTTTGAGGACATACTACTCTCTTTATTGTGTGGATTCCATTTTTCAGCTATTTATAATTTGGCACTTTTAACTGGGTCTCTATGTAATGCATTGTTGTAGGGCTTCATCACACTCTCTTCGTCTATGGTAGGTTCTTACATGGTGCATTTGGATGTCATGGGATGTTTGAAATAACTGTCTATCCTTACTCTTATATGATTACTCTTCATGATCATCGTTTTTTTTTCTTTTATATATACACCTCTTGTAAGTGGTCAATGACTCACAAAATCCCCAGCCATTTGAATGTCTTGGGCGCATTATCAGTTGGCTAGGAACCCGTTGGGGTTGTGAGGGTCATGCTCTGACGGATGCACTCAAGAGATGTTAGTTCTTGTGTTGCACGTTACCATGGTATTGCACTTCTTGAGTGTGTTTTTTTGCCGAAAAGATGTAGGCTACACCCTACCCTCGTGTTTTTGTAAAAGATGGAGGTGTTCTATACTCCCACACGAGAATGGCATTTGTTTTACATGGACAATAAATAAAAAAAAAAAAAATTCATGTTGGTTGAATCAGGGTCCTTTCGTGTAGCGGCCTAGACTGTTTCTTAGTTTTGCATCATTATGTTGAGTACCGTGGCATGGTGTGTGTTTAGGTTCTTCAATTTTGCATTCTCATGATCGAGGCTTGTTCAAATTGTGTTAGTTCTATAATTGGAATCCATACAATATTTAGAAATGTTTCCATGGGATGTCTCTCAATATTTGTGTTAGTCGTTGTTTAGTTTTAAGGTTGGTTTTTCAATTGTTTTATATATATATATAAAAAAAATAAAAAATTGAGAGTACGTACGTCTTTAGGGCGTTCGTACGATAAGGGAGGCAGATGTTTTTCATTAGGGCTCGACGTACGAACGTCAATAAAACGTACGTACGTCTCTGGTACAGTTTGGTCCAATTGCTGTTTAAAACCATTTTTTTTAAACACAAAGCCAACTGTTATATCAATCGTGGTTCCTTCTTTCTTGGCATACTACAACCAGTTAGTTTATTGAGTTTCCTTAACTGCTTTAGGAGATCTTCTTCTATTTATTTTCTTGCTTGCATTTGTTCTTCTTCTCTTGTTCTTGTTTTGGTCTGGTGTGTTTGTCGGCAAAGTTGTTGGTTATTCTCAATCATAGGTGAAAAAATCGAATTTGCCGACCGGATATTCACGAAATATTCCGGTTTTTGGCAGATCGGATCGGTACGGCATACGGCATATAAACGGATTTTAAAACACCCCATGTCGTTCGGAATTTATCGGATATTCACGAAATATTCGGCAAAAACCGATATTTATCGAAATTTATGAAATTTTCGATTATAAAATTAACACATTTATTTTTAATCCCCCCGAACTAGAATTTTCGATGAGATTATCAAAAAAAGGTCCAAAAGGCACTAGACGTTTGGAAACTTTCGCGACGAACTTCATGGCCCTCTCAATTGATATAATATAAAGAAAGTTAAATTTCATCGTTCATTTTCCCACTCAATTGAAAGTAACAATTAATGCTTCTAAGGTTATTGCAAGTCAGAATGTAGGAAGGAATGTAGTGAATAATTGGTATCGAATTGGTTTTTCATACATAATTGGTTTGCTTTTGTGTAGGACCAGTGGGCCTTGCAAGTTACCTTTTTGTCTCCCCAACAATACTCGAGATTTCCTATCTTTGAATCATTTGCTCCGTATTGTATGGATCAAGATGCATATGATATCCATATTGACCAATTCAGGTCGTACGAGCAAACAATGTCATGGGAATATTACTGTACTGAGTTCGTCCCCACACGTATGCGACTCGAAGCTCATCGGTTTGACATAGGGCATCTATCATTCTGGGGTTAGCATGTCTTTTATTTTGATTATTAAAATAAAACTATGGGTTGAGTTGTAATGAGGTTGTTTGTGTTTAGTTCTTGTATTGTAAACATATAAAAGTTCTATCAATATCCGCCCGATATTTACGATTTTTTCACCTATGAGTAAAACTATCTTGTGTAATAGTTCCGTCTTAGCTTCCTTGTATGATTTGTCGTGTGTTTAATTTGTAATGTATGTTTTTCTTTTAATTATAAGTTTATATATCGAAATCAGAAGAAAAACACGAAAAGTGCAGAAAACCTCCCAATTTTCCGAATTTTTCGCGAATATTCGCGAATATCCGCGAAAAATTCCGACACATTCGAATTTACCAAACCTCCCATATCCGACATGGGAGGTCGGATATTCGCGGAATAATCCGGTTTTTGGCAGATCGGATATCCGGACTTAAACGATTTTTTCACCTATGTTCTCAATCACTATCTTTCGTAAGTTCTCTTACCTATTTTCTCTTTTGTCTTGTCTGGTTGTTTATTAGGCTATGCTTTATCGTATTGTTAGTTAAGGTTGTATGCTTACATAGTGAATTCATGGAACTTGGTGTTTACATATCTGATTTCGAATTACTATTAGTTGTGGAAGACCTTGGGAAGTGTTTTGTTCATGGTCTCTCTTATGTTATCCTTGTTTTCCATGTGTTTGTGTACTTAACATTGCTACATTGTTGTCATTTACATGTCTCAAGGTTATGCACACCAAGTGTTCGATAAAATGTCTCAATGAACCTTCTATTGACAATTTTATCATATTTCTTACATTTTTGGTTTGTTTACTGTTGTGAGTGTGCAGACAATGCCTCCAAAGCGTGCTCGCCCAACACTCGCTAAGGACACACCCGACTCTAAGGGTGCATCCACTTCCCGCACTCAACGGGATAGAGGTCCCACTTCGGTCTTGTCACCTCTTCCCACACCCCTTGGTGATCATCCTCGAGCCATGGCTATTGTTCCGGAGCGCTTCTTCGACTTGGGAGACATCGCTGCCACCCCTCTAGGAGCTACCCAACTCGGCAACATATCTTCATTCTTTGAGGCGAGAAATTGGTTAAGGGTGGCTCAACCAATCACTAAGTACTCGGTTGAGCACACGATTGCCTTCTATGAGACGAAGACAGCCTCACAGAACCGCTCAAGCTTCTCCGTCCTGATTGAAGGTAGGAGATACACTATCTCTCCGACGGTGATACGTGAGGCATTGGGGATCGATGATAATCGTCTCCCAGAGAATATTGTTCTTGTTAGGTGGCCTATTCCGGATGCGATTCAAATTGATTTTGTTGATCAAGTTCAGAGGATGTTCATCGATGGTGTCACGGAAAGATATCATGCCAAGTTCTATAGTGCCATCCTCTTGCACATGGTTGCCCATTCCAACATCTATCCTACAAAGGGCAACAAGATCATCATGACCGACGATATGGTCAAGTTAGTGGTGTGTATGTCGGTGCATCATCTTCACCTCTCCGAAGTCATCTACACACGGATGTTTCAAATCGATGCAGCTAAGGGTACTCTTCCTTTCCCTAGCTTTATCATGACAATTCTTAAGCATTTAGGCTTTCAGGGACATTATGTGGAGGTGAGCCCTCCGAGGTTTGTTGGTCATGACTGGGTCAATGCCATTAAGAAGGGTTGCCAGTCTAGGAAGTCTGCTTTTGAGTCTGTGGGTGCCCGTCTGATGCATCACTTAATTTGGGGAGGCCGGGCTCTTGATAGCCATGATGATTTTGATCGGGCTTTGTCTTCTGGACGCCCCGTGTCGGCTTCAGTTAGGAGCAACCGGGCAGTTGCAGCAGTTGACGCTCGGGTTTCTTCTCTTCGACGTCACCAAGATCATACGGATGCTCGGTTAGATCGTTTTGGGGTCATCCTTTCTCAACATGATGCTATGCTCCGTGATCTTCACAGGATGAATGTCGCCCAGATGCGTCATCTTCAGATCGATTTTACTCCCATCGAGTTGCCTCCATTTCCAGATGAGGTACCTCCAGTTACAGGTGATATTGATGGTGATGCCTCTGATAGAGAGAGTGAGGAAGATGGTCTAGTTGGAACTTCGGGTGATGACCATAGTAATGGTGACTCGGAGTCAGAGTAGCTCTCGTTCTGTTTTATTCTCTGATATTTTTGTGCTTGATGTCGTTATTTTGCTATCTTACTTATGCTTCTACTATTAGATATTGTGTCTGTTATTGGATATTGCTATTTTTGATATTAGTACTAGTTCTTTTCTGTTTATTATTACTTTCCTGCTTCTTAGGTAATGGACCTACCTTATTGGGCCCATGTAGGGTTTATGTTTGTTTTTCTATATATATGGTTGTCTTCTCTTCTTTTACACACATTGTGTCTTCTTACCTCCTTCTAGTTCTGTCTTTGTTCTTCAGAATTCTTCAATGGCAGAATATGAACTTCATGGGGTTTTTGTTCCGACTGTTGGTTATGTGTCGTTTATGGTGATGGAATACAAAAACAATTCAAAAGTTTGTCGCTTATGTCGTGTTCCCCATGGGTATGATTATATTCATCCACCTTTTCTTAATCCATGCATGGTTCATGTCAATCATTGGGAGAGACTGCCGGGACATCTTCAAAATCACATCTTGGAGTTGGTTGGATACCCAAAGGTTCCAGGACTTGCTGCTCCTCTCACCGACTGTGGTTTGGACAGCAGAATTGAGGAGTTGTTTTGTACGGGTGAATGGCTGGAAGATTATGATGATCATGTGATAGCTCGGTGGAATAGATCTTCGGCTCGCGCGGAAGCTTATTTCTCCAAGCTTCCTCTAGGTCATTGGGAACGAATTTTTCGAATTCGTTAACTTAAGTTTTCTGTTATGTCTTTACTGTTTCTTATGATTATGGATTTCTGTGTTTGGTTGTTAGTTATTTTCATGAATCTTTAAGAATTGGGATAGGTTTTATTTTTTTTTTTTATTTCTCTGTTTTGTCTTGCTTGTTTGGCATTGGTTTCTTCTCTTGGTTATTTTTCTATTTTCTGTTTATCGTTTTCTGTTAATCGTTTCTCCTGCTCACTTGTTGTGACAAAAAGGGGGAGATTTATGACTCTAATACTAACACCTTCTTCTTTCATGTTAGTGTATTTTTGGGTCATGTTTCAGGTATGCTACAAGTATGGGGGAGTGAACGTATTGATGTTTAGAGGTTGTATAGTTATGAGGGAGCTCGAGTGTCAAACTGTGGAGCTCATGAAGTATGGGGGAGTTGTTCGAGGAACTTCCGTTGGCTCTCTGATTGATTCAGAATCTTTAGTTGCGTCCGTTCGGTCTCTGATGGTTAAAGCATCTTACTCAAGCTGGACGTCAAGAATTGGTGACTTGGTATGTGTTCTACCTTGAGTATTTTTGTAGGCATATTTTATAAATGCCATGGTTTGGGTTTGTAAGCACGTTTTATAAGTGCTATTAGAGTCATAGGTTTTTGTCACAAAATCAATGTCAAAGGGGGAGATTGAAACCGGCACTAAGTTTGTTTAACATCAATTTTGTGACATTGGTCGTCCTTGGTTGTCTCGCCTTGATTTCATTGTTAGGAAAACCTTGTTGTACGCGCGTCATCCCGACTCCTTGTCTTCGCGTCTAGTGTATCATGTGTTTTTGGTTCAGGACGTACGTACCAAGTTAGGACGTACGTACGTCCCTCAGGTCAGCAAACTTTCCTTCATGTTGAACATACGTACTGAGTTAGAGCGTACGTACGTCAGGTCAGTCAGCAGGTGTGTTTTGTTGTTCTGGACGTACGTACCTTGTTAGGACGTTCGTACGTCCAAGCAGGCAGCAAGCGTTTAACGTATGGAGACGTACGAACGTTAATTCGACGTACGTACGTCCAATGTGGATTTTGTCAATTTCAGCCCATTTTCTGTGTTTTCCAACCCTAAGTATAAATAGGGTTTCTCTTCCAAAGAATAAGTGAGTTCTTTGGCCGTCCAATATTTCTCTTCTTCTTGAGTTTTGGTTTAGGTTTTGGTGTTGAAGTTGTTTTTGGTTATTGAACTCAATTCCCTTCCTTCCCCATCTTCCAATTCATAAATTTGTTGTCTTCCATATTTCATTGTGAATTCGGCTTCGAGTCTTCTTGTGAGTTCATCAAGAAGTCGAGTGTCTTGTGCGTACATCAAGGAGCTCTGGTCAAGTCAAGGTGTTAGAGATAACCTGAAGTATCAGCTCGCAGTGAGTGCAGGTAATTGGTAGGTTTGTAAGTCTCTTTCATCTAGTGGATTATTTGTTGTCATCAAGGCAACCGTGGACGTTTCCCATATTGGGTTTTACCACGTTAAAAATTTCTGCGTGTTATTTACTTTCTGCATATTGATTGATTTGTTTGAATATTCAATTGTTAGATTAGCACTATTTATAGTTTTACAACATTGACAAAATACGTACTTGGTTATTATAAACGTCTGATATGCGTTTTTCTCTAGTTCTATTTGGCAGACAAATTGTGACCATAATTTCAGCAATGTGAAGTATTTGAATGAGAACGGAGCAAGACGAGCTGTCAAAGTAATAAACATGAGATTTAAACATCATACCAGAAAGTACCTATACTGAAGCTAACAAAATTTGCAGATTGCGACTGAAGGATTGGTTAAACACTGTCATGCTCTCTTCTCTCTGTGTCACAAGATGACATTTATTAATTCATAAGTTAGCAACAATCAAACACCAATGAACCAGCCAAAACACCAGACAGTGTTTCAACACAAAAAACGATTCCAACAGTAACCGGTGTGAGCATGACCAAACACCCAATCTAAAGCACGCAAAATAGTAATATACCTTCCCAGTGGGAACAATAGTGTTACCATCAGCATCAATGGCATCAATTCTCTCTCTGATCCTGTGGTTCATCCCAACCATCTAGCAATGCCTCCAGCAATGTCACTGTTAATACCATAAACACAAAGCAAAAATGATAACTGTTAATAATAAGAAAAAAAATCCAACTTATCGCACTTCACTGGAATCATGTTTAACAAATTATTTCTTACTTACTTTTAAACATTTAAATAAAGGCCACCCATCTTCCCTCCTCTTTTATCCGGGCATGGGACCGGCAATGCAAAGACAAATTGCATTGGTGGAGTTAAAAATGGGTTTGTAGTTCAAGATATATTGACCACCACCTGAAAATAAACTGAAGCAACAAGTACACAAAGATGATGGATATTAGAAAAGTAGCTATACTGAAGCTAACAAAATCTGCAGATGCAACTGAAAGATTGGACAAACACTGTCAAGTTTTCTTCTCTCTCTGCCAGTAGATGACATTCATAAGTTCATGAGTTAACAACAATCATACTGACTTCCATACAATTGAGTAAGCAATACTAACTCTTGCAATTTGGATACTAAACTAGTCAAAACACAAGTCTAGTTGCATACACCAGATTAGAAAAACTCAAGAAACAAAATATTTTGTGTTCAGGCCATATCTAGTACACACAATTTCAACACAAAATCTTTCTAGATGAGCAATGACAACTAATATTCAGGTCCAAAAAACTGTGGGAAACAATTTCATGTAAAGTCAAAGGTCCAAGAATCTGTTCATCATGGATCCTAGTTGAACCATGTGAGGTCAAAGTAAAAACTGGTGGTGCAAATAATGCAAAAAGCCCATTTTATTCTAGTTGTTGAAATTATAATTAATTGGTTTCCCTCATTTGCAGGGGATCTCACACTGCTTTTGTATTTTGATTGACTAGTTTTATATAACTAACTTAACTGCAGGGCAGTGTGATGTAAAACTACCAACAATCATCTGTGGGAAGGCACCAAATACGTATATGTAGGGAACTTAGCAAGGACCAAGTGCAGCAAGGGAAGAAGACATGTAGCAGTAGCTGGACTCCAACTGCTACACTACTGTTCTCTATTCTTGGTAAAAATGTTGTGTATTACCTATTTTTTTAATTCAGTTCGCGACTAAAACTGTAAACCCTTTTAGTAGAAAATTGTAACTTTTATGACCCAAACCAGACACAAACAAAGTTCATGACCCAAAGTGAAAATCTGACAACGTCTGTAGATCATTTCATTAATTAAACCAAAAAATGTTCCTTTCTCACAGTACTAATGGTCTCATGTGAGAAACTACAAATAGTGCTAATATACCAATCGAATATTCAACCAAACAAACAATATGCAGAAAGTAAAGAACACACAGAAGTTTTAACGTGGTAAAACCCAATAAGGGAAACGTCCACGGTTGTCCTCACGACAACAAATAATCCACTAGATGAAAAGAGATTTATAAACCTATCAACTACCTGCACTCACTGCGAGTTGATACTCCTGGTTATCTCTAACACCTTGACTTCACCAGAGCACCTTGATGTACGCACAAGACACTCGACTTCTTGATAAACCCACAAGAAGACTCGAAGCCGAAATCACAATACCACTCTTTAGAATCACAAAGTTATGAATTGAGAAAAGGGGGAAGAAAGGGAATTGAGTTCAATAGCCACAAACACTTTGAATACCAAGACCTAAACCAAAACTCCACAACTAGAAGAATAACAAACGGCTAAAGAACTACCTCTCTCATTGAAGAGGAAGACTATTTAAACCTAGGGTTGGAATACACCGAAAATGGGCCTGATTGGACGAAATCCATATTGGACGTACGTACGTCGAATCAACGTTCGTACGTCCCCACACGGTGAAAAGTTTGCTGCCTGCTTGGACGTACGAACGTCCTAACAACGTACGTACGTCCTGACCAAAAGGAAGCTTGCTGCCTCAATGGACGTACGAACGTCCTAACTAGGTACGTACGTCCAGACCACGACCAACCTGCTGACATACGAAGCGTACGTACGTCCTTAAGAGGTACGTACGTCCTGACCCAATTTATATTCGAGACACACGACGCGAAGGCAATGACACAAGACGACACGCGTACACCAAGGTTTTCTTAACAATGAACTCAAGGCGAAATAACCACGGACACTTTGTCACAAAATTGATGTCAAACCACTTAATGCCGGTTTCAATCTCCCCCTTTGACATTGATTTTGTGACAAAAACCTATGACTCTAATAGCACTTATAAAACGTGCTTACAACACCAACCCATGGCATTTATAAATCATGCCTACAAAATCACTCAAGGTAGAACACGTACCGAGTCACCAATTCTTGAACAAGACGCTTTAAACATCAGAGACCGCACGGAAGCAACCAAGAATTTTCGAATCAATCAAGGAATCAACAAGGATTCCTTCGAGCAGCTCCCCCATACTTCATGAGCTCCAAACTTTTGACACTCAAGCTCCCCCATGCGTGTAGAATACCTGAAACATGACCCAAAAATACACTAACAAAGGAAGAAACGAATGTTAGTATTAGAGTCATAAATCTCCCCCTTTTTGTCACAACAAGTGAACCAACAATAATAAACAGACGAACCAATAAACAAAAATAACCAGAAAGAGAAATCAAAACCAAATAATTAAGACAAAACAGATAAAAATATATAACTCCTATCCCAACTCTTAAGGTTAATGAAAACAACTCCGAACCAAACTTAATAATTCATTAACATAAGAAACAAGAGAGAAAAAAAAATATAAAGCTCAAGTTAACGAATTCGAAAAACTCGTTCCCAATGGCCAAGAGGAAGCTGGGAGAAATAAGCTTCCGCACGAGCCGAAGGTCTATTCCACCGAGCTATCACATGCTCATCATAATCCTCCAGCCATTCGCTCGTACAAAACAACTCCTCAATTCTGCTGTCCAAGCCACAGTCGGTAAGAGGAGCAGCAAGCCCTGGAACCTTCGGGTATCCAACCAACTCCAAGATGTGATTTTGAAGATGTCCCGGTAGTCTCTCCCAATGATTGACATGAACCAAACATGGATTAAGGAAAGGTTTATGAATATAGTCATACCCATGGGGAACACGACACAAACGACAAACCTTTGCATTGTTTTTGTACTCCATCACCATAAACGACACATAACCAACAGCCGGAACAAAAACCCCATGAAGTTCATATTCTGCCATTGAGTAATTCTGAAGAACAAAAGGAGAACTAGAGGGAGGTAAGAAGGCACAATAAAAGTAAAGGAAGAGAGGACTCCCCTATATATAGAAAAACAAACATAACCCCAACATGGGCCCAAGGGAAGGGTCCATTACCTAATTAGTAAGAATTTACTGCAAAACAGAAAGATTCTAGAACTAATATTAAAATAGCAATATCCAATAACATGCTCACATCTAAAGATAGAAGCAAACCGATATATCAAACAAAAAAAAAGAAAAAAAAATGTTAAGTACAAAAGTATGAAGAGTAAACCAAAACAAGAACTACTCGGACTCCGAGTTACCATCAATGTGTTCACCATCACCATCGTCCTCACTCTCTCTAACAGAGTCATCATCATCACTGTCAGCTGGAACTGGAGGTACCTCTTCCGGAAATGGAGGTAAGTCAATGGGAGTGAAGTCGAGCTGAAGATGATGCATCTGAGCAACGTTCATCCTATGAAGATCTCGGAGCATAGCATCATGCTGAGAGAGGATGACTTCAAAACGATCAAACCTAGAACCCATGTGATCCTGACGACGCCGAATAGAAGAAACCCGAGCGTCAACTGCAGCAACTGCCCGATTGCCCCTAGCTGAGGCGGGGACGGGGCGTCCAGGGGTCAGAGCCTGATCAAAATCATCATCACGAACAAGAGCCCGTCCTCCCCATATTAGGTGATGCGTCAGACGCGCACCCACGGACTCAAACGCAGCCTTTCTAGACTGGCAGCCCTTCTTGATGGCATTGACCCAGTCATGGCCAACAAACCTAGGAGGGCTCACCTCCACATATCGACCCTGAAATCCCAAGTGCTTGAGAATGGTCATTATAAAACTAGGGAAAGGAAGAGTACCCTTAGCAACATCGATTTGAAGCATCCGTGTGTAGATGACTTCAGAGAGATGGAGATGGTGCACCGACATACAAACTACCAATTTGACCATGTCGTCGGTCATGATGATCTTGTTGCCTTTGGTGGGGTAGATGTTGGAATGGGCAACCATATGCAGAAAGATGGCGTTGTAGAACTTGGCGTGATATCTTTCCGTGACCCCATCAATGAACATTCTTTGTATTTGATCGACAAAATCAATTTGAATTGCCTCCGGAATGGGCCACCTAACATGAACGGCATCTTCAGAGAGGAGATCATCATCAATCCCTAACGCCTCACGAATCACCTTCGGAGAGATAGTGTATCTCCGACCTTCAATCAAAACAGAGAAACTCGTGCGATTCTGAGAGGGTGTCCTTGACTCATAGAAAGCAATCGTATGCTCAACCGAGTACTTGGTAATTGGTTGAGCTACCCTTAACCAATTTCTTGTCTCAAAGAACGAGGCTATGTTGCCTAGTTGAGAAACCCCCAGAGGAGTGGCAGCAATGTCTCCCAAGTCGAAGAACCGCTCAGGAACAATAGCTTTTGCTCGAGGGTGAGCACCAAGAGATGTGGGGTGAGGCGACAAGCCCGGAGTGGAACCTCTACCCCTAGGAGCGCGAGAAGAGGATGCCGTGGTGGAGGGTGTGGTGCGTGCGCGCTTAGAAGCCATTTTCTGCACAAGCACAACAAAGAACAAACCCAAAAATGTAAGAAAATCGACACAAAACCAATATCAAGTTCATTTAGGCATTTAATCAAACACTTGATGTGCAGAAACAGAACACATCCTATCGACAACAATGAAGCCATAGTAAACACCCCAAACACACAACAAACCACAGCCAACAAAAGAGAAGGGGAAACCAATCCTTAAGGTCGTCCATAACAAGAATTAACGTGAATTTAAGTATCGAAACACCAAGTTCCATTAAAGCATTAAACAAGCACACAACCATAACTAACAGTATATGAACAACAAATCCAAATAATCAACAAGAACATGATAATTGAAGAAGAAAAGATCATAAAAAAAACTTACAAGAGAGTGATCGAGGAGGACTAACGATCATGCCAACCAACACGACGACAAACACCACTATGGAAGAACAGCACAAAACCAAAATAAGAAGAGCAAGAGAGAGATTGGCGGAAGACAATTCGAGAGAGAAAGAGTGGGGAAGGCAAGGGAAACTGGTATGTTCGTGCAAGAGGGAATAAGAGGCACGATTTGAATGTAACAGTTAGCCTTAGGTTCAACAAAATTTGAATTTAAACCACAAATGGGCCGGACTGTTTCAGGAACGTACGTACGTTCAAGGAACGTTCGAACGTCGGGACCCAAAAAAAAAAACATCTGCCAAACACTACGTTCGTACGTCTTAGGGACGTTCGTACGTTGCAAAAAGATCTGTCCCCCTCCACGTACGAACGTCTTCAAGACGTACGTACGAACCTTTTTTTTTTTTTTTTTTTTTTTTTTTTTAAAAAAAGAAAAACCGAGAAACCATCACGACCAAAGACAAGCATTGAGAGACAGCACAAGAAAAATTTCTACTTATTGTAGGGATTGTAGGGATTCCAATTTTAGAAAAATTACAAGTGAAGCAAATCTCAACCACAAGTAAATGCAAAACCGAAGAACTACATCATACACCAAGTCATGATACTTCCTAGAATGATGCAAACATGCAGAAGAAACTGACAGACACAAATCCACCTCCAGAACCAAAGTAAAACCATGATCATTGAATATATGGAAATGCACGTGAAACTAGACCAATGTGAACGTTAACCGGATCACAACTAAACCAAGTAAGCATAGAATATTGGTTTTCTTCCTGTTGAACCACCAGACAAGAGTGAAAGTCACATTTTTTTTTTTTTTTTTTTTTATTTTGTCTGTAAGACCATTTGAACCAAATGCCATTCCCGTGTGGGAGTATATAATGTCTCCATCTTTTATCAGAACACGAGGGTAGGGTGTAGCCTACATCTTTTCGGCAAAACACTCAAGAAGTGCAATACCATGATAACGTGCAACACAAGAACTAACATCTCTTGAGTGCATCCGTCAGAGCATGACCCTCACAGCCCCAACGGGTTCTTAGCCAAATGAGTATGCTCTCAAGACATTCAAATGGCTGGGGATTTTGTGAGTCATTGACCACTTACAAGAGGTATATAACCATGAACGACAATGTTGACCATGAAGAAGGAACATACAAGCTGGAGATGTACAGAAAATTCAAAATGACAATCCAACTACATGTAAATGCATCATGTAGAAACAACCAAGACAAAGAGAGTATGATGTAACCCTACTACACTGCATGACCAAAAACAGTTGAGAACGCCAAACAAGAACCATTTGTAAGAGGAATCCACCCAATAGAGAAAGTAGTATGTCCCCAATACCAACAACAATAACAAAATTAACCAAACCTAAACATCCTAAACACAACTAGTTCCAACGGACACATTAGGTATATAAATGCGGAAGGGGTGTAGTGACAATGAAACAGTTATCAGATGAGCGACTACCAGTTAACACCAAGACATGATTGGAATCAAAAACATCACACTTATCATCCTCAAACACAACCCTAAACTTAGCATCACATAACTGACTAATACTCAATAAATTGGACTTAAGACCCTTAACAAAAAGAAGCTCATGACTATTGAGCGATCCAACCTCAGAAAAGTTACCTTTACCCGCAACCGGAAGCATTTTACCATTTCCAAAACTAACCTTACCTCCATAGCCAAGAGACAGATTATCAATTAGAGTCTTATCACCTGTCATATGACGCGAACAACCACTATCAAGATACCATGATGAAGGTATTGGTTCAACCAAACGAGCCATGTGAGATACCATTTTCCTGGATGCATCCATACTCCTATCCCAGAAATGTGGTGGTGGAGTAGGCATGGGTGTTGCTTGAGGACGATTTCCATAAGGAGAAGTTCTGGGTAAACCCCACGGAGCATAGCCATTCCACATGTATGGAGCCTGCATGGAGAAAGTGGAAGACTTGTTCCAATATGAATTACCTGCAAAAGAAGAATGATGAGCAGGATACAGATTATTCCAACAAAAAGCAGAGGTGTGACCCATGCGACCACAGGTTAGACATTTAAAGCCTTTATGTCTAAAATTCCTTTTCCGGACATGCTTTACACGAGTGACCTTCGGTGGGGAAACCACACCAGACACCTGCACAGGAGCAGGAGAAGTGACACCTGTTGGTCTGACAAAAGTAGTACAGGAAGTGCTAGCAGTAGAAAGAGGAACAGATGTGTCATAACCTAAACCAGATTTGTCTGAATGGGATTTACCAATTCCCAGCAGAGAGTTAAGACTATCACTAGCTTTACCAAAACCAACCAATTGTTTGTTGGCTGCAAACAACTCAGCTTTCACCTTTTCATGTTCCAGTACAAGAGATCGATACCGTGTCTCCAGTTCACTATTCAGTTTTTCCAGAGTGGCAATACGCACTTGGAAATCCTCCTTTTCCTTCACAAACTTTTCTTTCAACATGTTGGAGTCACCTGCAAGATTACAAATATCCTCCCCAAGACTATCTACCTGTTCCTGTAAGACAGTGTTAGTTTTTTCAAGCAACTTTACTTGTTGCATGGAAAACTTATACATATCACATAATTCAGTAGTAGTAGCATGAACACCAGAATCAGAAACATTAATATCATTAGTAGAGGATACAATACCTCCTGGATGCTCATCCAGGGATGCACTGAAAACCACATAGTTGGAGACAACATTTGAAGGATTGCCATCATCATCTTCATCTGAATCATCCCATGTCACCGTGAGGTTCGCTTTGGAATTATCACCAGGTTTGCGATCCAACTTCTTGTCACATTCATTTGCAAAGTGTCCATATTCACGACACTTGTAACATTGGACATATTTACGATCAACTCGAGCTCTTCTTCCATCCACAGAAAATCTCTCAAAACCACGACTCCTAGGAGCATTTGAAGTGTCAGGAAATCGCTTTCGAGGGTCTGGATTCTGTTGATATCTCAGAATCTTCTGAAAGCTTCGTGACAGAAACGCATAGTTATCATCCACAGTCTGTTCTTCATCATCAGAAAGTTCTGTGGAAGTTTCTTTAGACGGTGTAGCCTTGAATGCCACAGACTTGTTCTTCAACGGTTCTTCCAAGGCCTGTTCCATCTCACATGTCCGTAGTTTCCCAGCAAGTGTCTCAATGGACATGTTCTTGATCACATTACTCTCAGTGATGGCATCCTTACGTGAACGAAACCGAGGAGGCAAGGCACGCAATATCTTACGTACCACTTGTGTGTCAGTATATGCATGACCAATAGCAGCACTACAGTTTATGATGTCTTGGAGACGGATAAAGAAGTCATCAAAAGTCTCAGAATTATCCATCCGTAGATTTTCAAACTGAGAAGTTAACAGTTCTAACTTGCTTTCTTTGACAGTTTCATCACCTTCATGTGTACAGATAAGTCTGTTCCATGCATCTTTAGCCTCTTCACAGCCTTGCACACGACGAAACTCACTGGCATTTAATGCCATGAAAATAGCATTGAGTGCCTTGTTGTTATAATTTGCCAACAACTTCTGTTCAGGCGTCCACTTTTCACGTGGCGTCAGTGATGTAACAGCAGCATCATCAGTACCTGTAGTAGTAATTGGTTCTTTCCACCCTGTGACAACAGAAAGCCAAACTTCTTCTCCTAATGCTTGAAGATAAGCTCGCATCCTTACTTTCCAGTGACCAAAGTCTTTTCCACTAAATTGTGGAGGAAGGCTTGAAGTAGCAAACTTGTTGGATTCCATAAAGCACTAATGATCGATAGCGTGAGCCTTTACGCTCCTTAACCAGCCCCCAGCGACTGATACCAATTGAGAAACTACAAATAGTGCTAATATACCAATCGAATATTCAACCAAACAAACAATATGCAGAAAGTAAAGAACACACAGAAGTTTTAACGTGGTAAAACCCAATAAGGGAAACGTCCACGGTTGTCCTCACGACAACAAATAATCCACTAGATGAAAAGAGATTTACAAACCTATCAACTACCTGCACTCACTGCGAGTTGATACTCCTGGTTATCTCTAACACCTTGACTTCACCAGAGCACCTTGATGTACGCACAAGACACTCGACTTCTTGATAAACCCACAAGAAGACTCGAAGCCGAAATCACAATACCACTCTTTAGAATCACAAAGTTATGAATTGAGAAAAGGGGGAAGAAAGGGAATTGAGTTCAATAGCCACAAACACTTTGAATACCAAGACCTAAACCAAAACTCCACAACTAGAAGAATAACAAACGGCTAAAGAACTACCTCTCTCATTGAAGAGGAAGACTATTTAAACCTAGGGTTGGAATACACCAAAAATGGGCCTGATTGGACGAAATCCATATTGGACGTACGTACGTCGAATCAACGTTCGTACGTCCCCACACGGTGAAAAGTTTGTTGCCTGCTTGGACGTACGAACGTCCTAACAACGTACGTACGTCCTGACCAAAAGGAAGCTTGCTGCCTCAATGGACGTACGAACGTCCTAACTAGGTACGTACGTCCAGACCACGACCAACCTGCTGACATACGAAGCGTACGTACGTCCTTAAGAGGTACGTACGTCCTGACCCAATTTATATTCGAGACACACGACGCGAAGGCAATGACACAAGACGACACGCGTACACCAAGGTTTTCTTAACAATGAACTCAAGGCGAAATAACCACGGACACTTTGTCACAAAATTGATGTCAAACCACTTAATGCCGGTTTCATCATGTAGGAAAAAAAATTTAGAGGAGACAAGATGAACACATCTCACAAACATAGACAAGATTGTGAGGTAATTAACAACTTATGACCAAATTGATCGCATTACCAGCAATCCTTTGGTTCGAAATTTTTTCTAATGTAGCAAAGTATCTTCTTCATAAAGAGTCATTCAATTTCCTCCTAGCTCCCATCCTACCACCTGATACTCAAAACAAATTTATTTCGTTTTACTTTTTCTCTAATAACACTAGAACTGATCATCACATCTGAGCCTGTATGCTTATTTGAAAATCTCCCAAGTTCAAGGGATGAATACACAACACTTGCCTTCTCATCAGACTACATTTTGTTGTCTGCTAAGAATTGCCTACTAACAAGACTACATTTTCATTAAAGTTCCGTAGGTGACAGTTCAATTTATTGTTTATGCGATGCGGACTCTGGAGTGTTAGGTCATTGTGTTCATGTTGACCCTGTGATGTTTTAACTTTTTATATTATTAATGAGACTCATGAGGCAATAACCTTACAAAATAATTTTTGTACTTATATCGACAAAAAAAAAAAAACAGAGTTTGAATATTAATGCAGCGACAATGTTGCAGTGAATTGCTTATACCTTTGCAACCATTGAAGATAGTAGCACAAAATGCAACAATTTTGCACTAGAAGACTACTTACATTCACAACAATTTCAACAAAACACGCTTGAACTAGAGTTCACTCAGTGGCACCAAAACTTTCAACTTCGCACAAATTAATCATTAAAAATTTCAGACTTTTTGAATTTTTATTCAGTATTTCTTATAACAAGAACAATATAACACAACATTAGAAGATGCGAGAAAAAAAGGAATGCATTTCTCACTTTCAATTCAGAAAAACAAATAAAATAAAAAAACTCACTCACCTCGATAATCCTTTCCTCCAAAATTTCTTTCTTCACCAACAGATCAGTAATTGCTCTTTTTTTTTTGCTAAATGTGTTGTATATTTCATTAACTTTAAAATTTACAAAGTTACAAAAGTTAGCTCTACTGATTCAGCAGAATCTGAAATACACCATATTTTCTTGCTCGATTCTTTTAATCCAAGCCGGAATACCCTCCAACAATGCAATCTCATTGTTATTCATTGTAGCACCTTGCTTTGCAGCTTGATCAGCACCAAAATTACATTCCTTCCAAACTGCAACCATTTCCAACTTTGTGACTTGAATCTTGCAAAATCGCCACCTGGCCTTCAGAAACCAAGGGACTTCATCATTCAAAAACGCTTCCACTGTTGCCTGTGAGTCAGACTCCAACATCAGACATTTCGAACCTCTATCGAGCGCCATCTCAAGTGACTCCAAAATACCTAAACATTCGGCTTGAAAGTTGTGCACACTCCCAAACCCTTGCTGACAGTTAATCTAACAAATCCTGTGTCATCTCTAAACAATGCGCCCCACCCTGCAGAACCAGGATTTCCTCTTGACGCTCCATCAACATTAATTTTCATCATCCCTCTCTCTGGGAGCCTCCAAAAACACTCCTTGATGATTGGAGCCTTTGGAGGTCTCAAAGAAACATTTCAGTGCCTACAAATTATAAGGTCTGCAACTCAGTTAGCTGAGGTTGCCTTGGAAATTCTCACAGAAATCAAAAAATTGCTCAATTCTAGGAGTACAATTTAAAAACAATTAGACGATTCCAGGCAAATATTGATGCAGAGAGCATATCAAACTCGAATTTGAATGTATGTGTACCATGCTATCAAAATTTAGTGATGCAAAACTAAATGAAGCATGATTAAAATAAAAATCACAAAAATTGAGTATGGTAGTGTGATATTGTTGGAAGATAAACCAAATCATGAGTTATAGTTTTGTTATTTATGAGTGTTAATGAGTCTGTGAGTAATAATATTTGTGTGAATGTTAATTAGTGTTGGTTTATGAAAGGTTGTAACTTCATACAAGTTACAGAATGTGGAGAGTCACAGTGTGCTAGAGTCCTATATATAGTCTTGTATTGTGTCAAGGAAAGGTAAGTCAATAAGAAGAGAGTTCTTGGTGTTAAGTTTCTAACAAAGTGGTATCAGAGCTAGGTTATAGAATGGCTAATAGAATGATGCAGTTCCAATATCCTCATCTAACAAAGGAGAACTATGAGAACAGGAGCATCCAGATGAAGGTGTTGCTGGGATCTCAAGATGTATGGGATACAGTTGAAAAAGGCTATGACGAACCAGAAAGTGAAGCCAGTCTACAACCCAATGAGCTCACTCTTCTTAAAGATTCTAGAAAGAAAGACAAGAAGGCACTCTTCCTCATTTATCAATCTGTGGATGAGTCCGCATTTGAGAAGATCTCAAGTGCTTCTACTTCAAGGGAAGTGTGGGACATCCTACACAAGTCATTTATAGGAGTAGAGAAGGTGAAGAAAGTGCGATTACAAACTCTTCGAAATGAGTTTGAGTCTTTGCAAATGAAAGAATCAGAACCAATTTCTGATTACATCTCAAGAGTTCAAGCTGTGGTGAATCAATTGCGTCGGAATGATGAAAAATTGGAAGAAGTTCATGTAATTGAAAAGATACTTCGATCTCTCGATTCGAAGCTTGAGCATAATGTTGTGGCCATTGAAGAATACAAGGATTTGGATACCATGACAGTTGATGATCTAATAGGATCATTACAAGTTCATGAAGAAAGGCTTCTAATGAAAAAGGAGGGTCAATCGTCTCTTGAGAAAGTGCTGCATTCAAAGCTCTCGTTAACCAAAGAGCGGGATGAATCTAATAACCATAGAGGCAGAGGACGTGAACTCGGACGTGGCCAAGGTAGAGGCAGAGGTCGAGGAAGAAGTTTTAACACTTCTGGTTATGACGACAAGCATTCTGATGAGAATAGCTCAAGAGGACGTGGCAGAGGCAATTTTCAAAGGACTCGCGGCAGATTTCAGAAGAAATGTTACACTTGTAACAAGGTTGGCCATGAAGCTAAGAAGTGTAAGGCTCATATTCAGTGTTATAATTGCAACAAATATGGCCATTCTGCTCCAGAGTGCAGAAACAATGAAGAGAAGGCCAATTTTGTTGATGATACATAAGGAGTTTAGTCTACCGTATTGCTTAGTTATCAAGGAGAAAGCAGCCATGGATCAGGTCATTGGTATCTTGACTCGGCAGCAAGCAATCACATGACTGGAAAGAAGCACTTGTTCATAGAGCTTGATGAGTCGGTGCATGGCTCAATCAAATTTGGGAATGAGTCGAGGATTTCGGTTAAAGGCAAAGGTAAAATTCCCATTCGCCTAAAGAATGGAAGCCAACAATTTATTTCAGATGTCTATTATGCTCCTGATTTGAAAAGTGACATTATAAGCTTGGGAAAACTCTTAGAAAAGGGGTATGATATACGTTCGAAAGATGGCAGCCTCTCTATGCGAGATCAAAGAGGAAAGCTACTTTGCCAAGTTCCTATGACCAATAACCGAATGTTTCTTTTGAATATTCAAAATGAAACTTTGAGTTGCCTTAAAGCTAGTGTGGAAGATGACTCATGGCTATGGCATTTGAGGTATGGGCATTTGAATTTTGGAGACTTGAAGTTGTTATCAAGTAAAAGTATGGTGAAAGGATTGCCTTCTATACATCCTTTGGAACAACTATGTGAAGGTTGTTTGCTTGGCAAACATTCCAGAAATAAGTTCCCACAAGAAGCTACATATAGAGCTCAAAAGCCCTTGGAATTGGTGCATGCTGATGTTTGCAGGCCACTCAAACCTGCTTCTCTTGGTAAGAACAAGTACTTTCTTGTTTTTGTTGATGATTTTACTCGTAAGACGTGGACTTATTTCTTGAAAGAAAAATCAGAAGTCTTTCTCAGATTTAAACAGTTCAAGTTGTTTGTTGAGAAAGAAAGCGGTGTTGAATTGATTGCTTTGAGATCGGATCGTGGTGATGAATTCACTTCACAAGAATTTGAAGAATTTTGTGCAGACAATGGCATCCGGCGTCCCTTGACAGCAGCATACACACCACAGCAAAATGGTGTTGTCGAAAGGAGAAATCGCACCATAATGAACATGGCTAGAAGTATGTTGAAGAGCAAGAAAATGCCTAGAGAATTCTGGGCAGAAGCGGTAGAATGTGCTCCATATTTGCTGAATCGTTCTCCAACCAAGAATGTGTGGAATCAAACTCCACAAGAAACATGGAGTGGAAGGAAGCCGAGCAGCCAACATTTACGCATTTTTGGGTGCATAGCTTATGCACACGTACCTGATCAGAAAAGGACCAAACTTGACGACAAAAGCGCTAAATATGTCTTTGTTGGCTATGATTCACGCACTAAAGGCTACAAGCTCTATGATCCAGTCTCAAAGAAGATGGTTATTAGCAGAGATGTGAAATTTGATGAAGAAGCTTCATGGGACTGGAATGTTTCGAAAGAAGAGACTTATGATTTCTTACCTCTTTTTGAAGATGAAGATGAAGCACCTCAAGTGTTTCAAGAACTTCAAGCACCACCAACTCCTATTACTCCCCAATCTCAGCCACATACTCCACTCTCTCCTGGGGAATCTAGTTCAAGCGTGGGACCAAGGGGCAGAAAAAGTTTACAAGAACTTTATAATGAAACCAAAGTGATTGAAGGGGATGAAACTACACTATTTTGTCTACTTGCAGATTGTGAAATAATCGATTATGAAGATGCTTTGCAGGACGTGAATTGACAAGGAGCAATGCATGAAGAAATCAAGTCCATTGAAAAGAATAAAACATGGGAACTTGCTGCTCTTCCAGAAGGACAAAAGGCCATAGGAGTTAAATGGGTGTACAAGGCAAAGAAGAATGCTAGTGGTGACATTGAATGGTATAAAGCCAGGCTTGTCGCGAAAGGATATAGCCAAAGGGCAGGAACTGATTATGATGAAGTTTTTGCTCCGGTTGCTCGTCTTGAGACCGTGAGGTTGCTCATTGCTTTAGCCGTGCAAAACAAATGGCAGATTTTTCAGATGGATGTCACATCGGCATTTTTGAATGGATATCTTGAAGAAGAGGTTTATGTCGAACAACCTCCGGGATTTGTTCGAATTGGTCATGAAGACAAGGTGTTAAAACTGAAAAAAGCACTCTATGGGCTGAAACAAGCTCCTCGTTCATGGAACAGCAGAATCAATGCATTCTTTGAGAAGACCGGGCTTGTTAAATGTCCACATGAGCATGCACTTTATCTCAAGACAAATTCAAGTTGCGGTCTCTTAATTGTTTGCATGTATGTTGACGACTTAATTTTTACAGGAAACAATCCAAAATTGTTCAAGGAGTTTAAAGAATCCATGACTCAAGAATTTGAAATGACGGATTTAGGACTTATGTCATATTTTCTGGGCATTGAAGTAAAGCAAGGGAATGATGGAATTTTTATTTAACAAGAAGGATATGCCAAAGAAATCCTCAAGAAGTACCAGCTGGAAGATTGCAATCCTGTTTCAACACCGGTAGAATGTGGTCTCAAGCTTTCTAAGTTTGATGAAGGAGGAAGGACCGATCCAACTACATTCAAAAGCTTAGTTGGGAGTTTACGTTTCTTAACTTGTACCAGGCCTGACTTGCTTTATGGAGTTGGATTAATAAGTCGTTATATGGAAGAACCTAAATCTTCACATATGCAAGCAACGAAGAGAATTCTTCGATACCTCAAGGCACAATCAATAATGGTTTGTTTTATTCATCTCACGGGCAGTTTCAGCTTGAAGGTTACTCAGATAGTGATTGGGGCAGAGATGTTGATGATCGAAAAAGTACTACAGGTTATGTTTTCTTTATGGGAGGAACAACATTCACTTGGTTGTCAAAGAAACAACCTATTGTTACTCTTTCTACGTGCGAAGCTGAGTATGTTGTTGCATCTACAACTACCTGTCATGCAATTTGGTTACGACAGCTTCTCAAAGAACTTCAATTTCTTTACGAAGAACCTACTAGAATCTATGTCGATAATAAGTCTGCCATTGCACTTGCAAAGAATCATGTGCTGCACTCAAGGAGCAAGCACATTGACACTCGTTTTCATTTCATTCGGGAGCATGTGAAGAACAATGAAGTGGAGCTGATCTCAGTCAAGTCTCAAGACCAGGTTGCTGATATTTTTGCGAAGTCCCTCAAGACAGATGTGTTCAATCGGCTGAAGGTTATGCTTGGAGTAATTACAAGGAATGATTTGGTTTAAGAGGGGATGTTGGAAGATAAACCAAATCATGAGTTATAGTTTTGTTATTTATGAGTGTTAATGAGTCTGTGAGTAATAATATTTGTGTGAATGTTAATTAGTGTTGGTTTATTAAAGGTTGTAACTTCATACAAGTTACAGAATGTGGAGAGTCACAGTGTGCTAGAGTCCTATATATAGTCTTGTATCGTGTCAAGGAAAGGTAAGTCAATAAGAAGAGAGTTCTTGGTGTTAAGTTTCTAACAGATATATGTGTTTTTCTTAACTTAATCATTAGTAAGAACCACACAAGCAAACCAAAATATATAACCCTATAAATTTTGTCCTTTAAATTTATATAGGTAGATTTTTTACATATGAACTTCATCCAAATAAATATAAATTCGATCTCACAACAATTTTTCTGTTATCAATCTCAAAAGGAACAGTTTAGGAAGGAAAAAAACAGCATCGAGCAAATTTTAATTAAAAAAAAAAGCATGGGAGAGAGAACAAAGGATTAAGCAAGAAGGAATTATCAAATGGGAAGTGACAAGTTACCTAAATTTTACTACTTTTTCATTGAAGTAGCAGCAAAGTAGCAGCGTCCAGAGGTGGGAAGGAAAGGTAGTATGGAGGTGAGAACGAGGTGGAAGGAGTTTTGCTCGATGGAACTTCTAAACTGAATCTTATTTGCAATGCCTCCCTTAGGCACGTGCTAACCACGCGACCCATTATCTATTTTTTTCGGTTATGAAATTTTATGCAATGGGTAATATGCGTTACAAATATTCTCTGAAACGACCTTGAAAAAAAAATTAATTTTATACTTAATTGTAACGCCATATGATATTTGCAACTGTAAAACAACATTGCCCTTTTGCAATGCCAAATGACCATTGCATATGAAAATTTTGATAGTTACAAAATTAGTGTTTTGGTGTAGTGGCCTATCTTAAAACAATGCATTTTGTAACCGCAATAATTATTAACCAGCCAAGCGGCAAAGGGAGAGTGGGTGGGCCGGTCGCGCCCACCCCCAAACAGAATTGAGCATAGATGGTAGAACAGGCGGCTTAACAGCCAAAATGCAACTAAACCCGACAAAAAGAAGCAATAAAGTACGATTGGGTTGTAGAAGATACAAAGGGCTGCCTCCCGGGAGCGCTAAGTTTAACGTCTTCAGCCAGACAGGAGGACAAACAGGAAACTCACTCCCTAGATAAACGCTACTCAAAACAAAGATACATGAGAGATAAAACGCTAGAGTGGAATGCGCGAGATCCTGGTCTCTAAGATACAACAAAGAGTCTTTTAAAGTCAGATACTCGAGACTTAAAAGAAGATGGGAAATAACTTCCCCACCCCCAAACAGAACGAGAAACATGTCTGTTTGGTGGTGGCACTCAAGAGAAAAGTGTGCACTGGATCAATTATACTCAACCAGTAAGAGTTTGTGGACTAACGGTCACGGCACTTTCAACCACACCTCTCAAAAGAGACAAAAAGGAAAGGAACACAGAGAGAGTCCGGATACCAGCAAGTCAAGGGTCAGTCTAAATAGGTAGGATCCCTTAAAAGAGTTTTAGGAGACCTCAACTCATGAAAATGCTTAAGACATTGACCATTGACTTTAAATTCAGAACCGTCTGCAAGATTAATACGTACATGTGATAGCACCATAAGGAGTTACTGCAGACACAACAAAGGGGCCTGACCAACGAGACATAAGTTTACATTAAAATAAATGCAAAGAAGGATTATAAAGCAAAACTTTGTCTCCAATTTGAAAATAAAGCTGATTTTTCTGTTCGGTAGTAAGAGATGAAGAGATGATAACAGGATGACTACCGTTCGACTCTAATTGGGCACATTTCAACTCAGAAGGAAGAAGATCAGGAGGTGGAGGGATGGTCTCAACTTGGAACTCAGAATCAATGCAACAAACCGAATTAAGGGCCTTAGGGTCTTTGGGTTCAAAGATAGGCACAGAATCAACAAACCGAATTAAGAACCGTAGAACTATTTCGGTAGTTTATGAGAGCATTAGAGGTGGCCAAAAATGGTCGGACAATGATGATGGGGACCGAGTCCGAGTCATCGGCAGTAGGTTCAGTACGTGTCCAACACCACAAAATCAACGGGATAATAAAAGTCAGACACTTTAACTAATTGATTCTCAACTATTCCTCTAGGTACTTTCAATGATCTGTCAGCCAGTTGTAAAGACATGCTCGTGGGTTTCATGTATGTTAGACCCAAGCTGAGGTACAAGGAGTAAGGCAAGCGATTAACACTCGCTCTCAGGTCTAACAAAGCTCTACCCATGAACTTATCACCAAGCTTGCAAGGTATGGTCGGTTTTCTAGGGTCTCTATGTTTTACCATGCCGTTATGTTGGACAAGTGAAGAGAATTCTTCCGCCACAAACGTGTTTTTAGGCAGATTTGTTTTTCTCTTGGCGGTGCACAAGTCCTTCAAAACCTTAGCATAGGAAGGTATCTTCTTAATAGCTTTGAGGAAAGGTATATTAATATTTATATGTTTAAACACATCAAGTACCTCCTCGGTTTGTACTTCCTGTAGAGACCTTGTATGTCTCCGGGGGTAAGGTACAGGCGGGATGTAAGTTCGTGGAGGAACCACAATCTCACGGGCAGTCTTCTTCGGCTTAGAGTTGGTCGCCTCATTAGCCGGAGGTTTAGGTGGGACAACAGGTGCAGAGATAACCTGGGTCACAATGTTGGGACTCGGTGTATAATTAATTTGATTATCAACCTGTTTACCTGACCTAAGGGTGGAGACCGAGTTAACTTCAACAAGTGGTGCAGATGTAGACGCAGTTTCCGTCACCAAGGCAATTTCTTTGCCCTTGGGATTCGGGATAGCTTGTCCCAGAAATTTGCCTTTTTCATCAAGTTTTTGTTCAATCCACTGGATGGTTTGGGCATTTGACTCAATGGACACCTGGGTCTGTTGAATGAAACGGGCAAGCACGTCCTCAAGGGAGGTCTTAGGAGGGGCAGATTGAATATTTAGCATATGGTCCCTAGAACCACTCATGTGATGAGCATTGTTCGAGTAAGGGGGGACCGGTGCCCTTTTTCGATTATCAGTGTTACCAACATACGTGGCATTGCTACATTGCCCATAAGAGTTATTAAAACCTGGTGGATCCGCATGATGATTATTGGAATAAGACAGATTGGAGCGGTCCATATATGGGTATGTGGCATTGCCCCTAGTAAAGTTGGTTTGCCCAGCGTTAGTGAATGCACTGGCTTCCTCAGTTTCTAGTGAATTATAAAGGAGAGGGCAAAACTCGGCAGTATGGGTCTGGTCATGACAAACATCACATTGGAGAGTGGAGGCACTCATAACAAGTGATGTGGGCCTTAAGGACACGTCAAGTGCTTTTACCTTTTTTACTAAACCATGAAGCAAAGTTTTAAGCTCGGGGTCGGGTTTGACCTCATACATGCCTCTAGGTTTATCATATGAGTCCAGGGTAGTGTTTCTCAGGGTTGGTCCAGGTAAGTCCCAATTTTGGTTATTGTTATCTAATTTTTCAAGGAATGCAATAGCCTTGGCGGTGGACATATCAAGAAATTCTCCACCGCTCATGCTTTCAACCATGTTTCTAGTTGCATAATTAAGGCCTCTATATATGATCCTAACTTTTTCTGTGTCATTAACTCTGTGGTGTGAACACTGAAGAAATAGGTTTTGATACCTCTCCCATGCATCAAAGAATTCCTCACCCTCTTTCTGCCGGAAATTTCTGATGGCATCAACTATGTCATTAGTTCTGGTAATAGGAAAGAATTTGGTCAAAAACTTTTTATTTAGTTGAGCCCAGGTGACAATAGAATTGGAAGGAAAATTATGCAACCAGTGAGATGCTCGATCCTCAAGAGAGAAGGGGAACAATCTCAAACTAACTTCCTCCTCAGACAAGTGTTTCTCCTTAAAAGTATTGAGAACAGTCAGAAACTTATTGAGGTGCTGATATGGATCTTCCTGTGGAAGTCCATTGAACTTAGGCAACATTCCCACAATCTGTGGACGAATGTCATAGCTATCTGCAGTTGTCGCATGTAAGACAGTGCAGGTAGGTGGCCCAGTGGCCAGAGGTCAAAAGTAATCCCGAAGGGTAGCTTCTTGAGCCATAGTTGAGTCGTTTAACTCTTCTTCAGAAGGTATGGAGGTTGAGTCGTTAAACTCTTCCTCAGTAAGAGTAGTGAGGTCCGTGATTGTGCTCTTTGTGTAGATTGGAATAGGTTTGGACAAGATTTTACCTGATCTAAGATGCATGCAACATGTGCATTACATATGCCACAGAAGTCCTAACCATTCAAAAGCATCTAACAAGGGGCTCAAAAACTAACTCAATTTTGTGTTCACCCAAGTCAATTAGTTCTTTCCAAGCTTTCCTTGTGAATTCTCCCTATATTTTGAGAGTCAGGCAGCGAATAACCAGTGTGGGAGGTTTTCCGTGCGTAAGCAACGGTCCTTAATTAAGAAACCACAGTGATTCTACAGACGTGATCTGCAGGGGTTCCAGACCCAACTCCTAACTTGTGCTACAATCAAAGAATGGTTCATGCAGTATTAGTTGAAATATCTGCTCAAGGTCTCAAATGATCATCGTGATAGCATGGCTTTAGTTGAATCAATTTTAAAGCTTAGGATATTGCAATCAATTGATATTAGGTTTCACTTTTAGGCCAGGTCCGCCTTGCAGTCCCGGTTTAACAAGTAAAAACAGAAATTGAAATCAAGCAACAATCAAGGTTATACTAATCAATACAGAAACTTCTCTTGCAGGGGATTCGAGGAGCGTTAGAAGAATGTTTACCTCCCACTTTGTGCTAAAAAGTAAAAATTGCCAAACAAGCGCACAAAAGTGGGGAGAAGACGAGTTGAAGTCGACTAAGGGGAAACCGCTCCTTGGGTTTCAATCGACCTTAGGTGTCGTTCCTTAGTGGACTCAAGGCTAGCTCCACAAACTTGCTCTACTATCCTCTGCGAACACAAAAAAAAATAAATCCAAACAACACCTACTTTAAAAATATTACAACCACGAAAAAAAAATCAACTGAAAAAGTGTTCTAGAACGTCTTCTAAAAATCGCGCAAAAACGCGTCTTTTTCCTGTTCAGAATTTGTACGAACTCGACTCGAGATCAGTTTGCATTGTTTTGAACTCGACTCGAGATTGGTTAAGTCCAAATTGAATTCGACTCGAGATCGTGACCAAATCGAACCAGTAACTTTCAGGAAAAATTCCTGAACGCAAGTCTTTCTTAAAAATTTGATCTTTACTCCGTTTTTCGAGCTTTTTTCAATCCATCTTCGCTGCAAGATCAATAAGAGGACTAAGTAACAAGACACTTAAAAATAATAAATAAAAGAAATAAAAATAGAAGGGTGGGAAGGAGAGAAGTGGGATGATGTCCCGAAACAACTATTCTCGTTTGTGTTTGAATGAACTCCGTTCCTTAGAGCCACAACGACGACATTTTAATAGAGGCCAAAGTTGTTAATCTCTAACCTCTAGATCAAAAGATTATATTTTTAACTTGAAGTTCCTTCTTGTGCCTGTATAAATTAGATATCAAAGTAGACAAGTAACAAGCAAGGGTCGTACCCACCTCAGAGGGGGAGATCTTAGCTCAAACACAATAGAAAACAATGGCTAAGAAACACAAAGGGAATCAATAATAAGATTGGAGATTGATTCTACTTCCTACAGGCAATAATAATAAACTGTAAATAACCTAACTTAAGAAGATGGTAGAGATGAAAATAAGATCTTATGATGACATAGGGGGAAGAATTGGTATCCACAAACTAAACCATGCAAACATAACATGTTGTTCCTTCATGTTCAATCTATAATAATTAATTAGTCACCTCTCAGCTAATCCAATTAATCATTAATACCTATAATAATCAAGTAGTCACCTCTCAGTTATTCCACTCAATTAAAATGGGATTCTCTTATGCATGCTATTGAATATGTCTAATTAATCAAGCTGTCGCCTCTCAGTTATTCAATTTAATTAACTCAACATATTAATTCACAACTAAACCATCACCTCTCAGCTATTTGATTTAATTATAAAAGGGTTCCAATAAAAGATATAAACTGCAGATATGTAATAATCACCTCTAAACTATTTTACCACATAACTACAATCAATATAAACACAACCATTAAAGGTAGGTCTTCCTAAACCCTAACAATAGTATTTTAATAACATGTATAACAATAACATGCAAATAATCATACTTACCTCATACTGCAGATAGAAGTAAATAAGCATTAAGTACTTTGAATCACAATGAACATTAAGAACAAACATGGTGTTTTTGCATTATCTAGAGTGATTCAACCATCCCCCTAAGGAGATTTAGCTACTCATCCTTGATGATGACACCATGGAATAAATAAATAAATAACAAAACATCATAATGAAAAAGATAATGGATTTGATATTGATAATTGAGTTTGATACAAAAAAAGAAGAAGAAGAACTTTCTCTCTTCAATCTTCAATTCATAAAAAGCTACCTATACCTTAATTACTACTTCCCTCAAAATAGAAAATACAAAGTAGAATACTTGCATGCAAAGACTTTCAAATTATGTCAAATTCGTGGTCTTTAGCAAAACCTAATTCTCATGGGCTTAAGTTGTAGCTTGGACCAAGACCTTCAGTTTAATAGCTCATGGGCCCAAATCAGACTTCTGTATCTTCTTGTGGAGCATTTTTAAGTTTGGACTTAAATAATGCCCTAAATAGAAATTCTGACTTGTGGGCTCCAACATGACCTGGGTTGGGCTGAGAATTGGACCGCCCCACTTTGACATAAAGTCAAGTCAACAGAGCTGACCGTGGGGTGCTCTCAGTAGATCTTGTGGGTGCAAATATCGATTCTCCTTCCCATGTGCAAATAACACATTTTTGCTTGCTTTTCTTGACTTTTCGCGGGCTTTTACATAATATTCGCATTTCGTCTCATGAAATCTACACAAAAGACAAGAAAACACTAATCAATAGATATAACACAATAATATAAGCTAAGTGCTAGACAAACAAGATGTTGTTCAGGGGATAAATATACACTTTTGAGGACTTATCACCCTTCCTGGTGAATGATTTCTGCAGCTGCCACTATGGCTCTCTGCCATGATCCCTTCTTTTTGAAATGGATGAACACATCTTAGCAACGGTCCAGTTGGTGATCTTCTATACAAGTCATCATTTACTAAAGCATTTCTCTTGGACTGTTCCAAGACTGATCTTGCCTTTGTCTTTTCCTGTGGTAGTAACCCGTTCTTGAGGTAGTCGATTATTAAATCCACCCAACTCGCCCCCATGTTCTGTATGAGGTTCACGGGTTTTGCTTTTATCTCTATCATCGGCTCAAATCTCTGTGTGAACGTTATTGTCTTGGTAGAATTATCTTTTGTTGTCGTTGCTAAGTATTCCAAGGCATCTACATGACGGTTCTCTAGCTCCTCTAAATAAATGCAAAATTTCCACTCTTGAAAAAATTTTAACGCTTCTCTTCAAGGCTTCAAGGTATGCTGTCATCTTTCCCGTTAAGGCTCTGTAAACTCCATTGTATTGCTCTACAACTAACTTTGAATCGGTGAAAACCGTTACCTCTTGCGCTCCTAGCTTGTTCAGGACTTCCAATCTTTTAAGTACAGCTTCATACTCCGTTTCATTATTGGTTGCTGGGAAAGTCTCATTATTGTTTCATCAGGGGTTACGATTACCACTCCTATTGCTGATTTTCCTTTATTCACTTACCCATCTGTGAAAATTCTCCAACCTTTAACCTGTTACCAGTTGGCCGTCTCAGAAACCACAGCCTCGAGCTATTCATCTACCATTATGTCTGCGTACCAAGTTTCATCTTCTATTGGGAAATCAGCCAAAAAATCCGCAAGTACTTGAGACTTTTCTGCCCTCTTCTGCTCACATTGAATCTGATATTTGCTTAGCGAGACTGCCCATTTTTCCATTCTCACTAAACGCTCCAGCTTTGGCATTACTTGATTTAGTGGCAGATTCGTAACCACTGTTAGGTGATAAGCTTCGAAATAGGGTCTCAATCTCTGTGCCATAAACAGTAGAGCGAGTGCATACTTTTCCACTCTAGTGTATCTTTTTTCTGACGGAGTCATCTTATTGCTAAGGAAACTGGGTTCTCATTCGTTGCCTCTCTTCGTGTCAGTACTGCACTAACTGCTATGTCTGATACCGCCAAATAGATGAAGAGTGTTTCTCTTGGTGTCGGTTTTGACAATACTGGCGGTTTGCTTAGATACTCTTTCAACGTTTGGAAAGCCCTTTCACATTCACCATTCCACTCGAAAGATAGGTTTTTTCTCAAGAGCTGAAAGATTGGCTTACACTTATCGATGGATCTTGAGATGAATCTTCCCAGTGTTGTAATTCTTCTTGCCAGTATCTGAACTTCCTTTTGCGTTTTTGGTGAAGGCATTTTTGTCAAGGCTCTAATCTGGTCTTCACTAACTTTGATGCCTCTTTTGGTGTTGATATACCCGAGAAACCTTCCAGACGTCACTCCGAAGGTACATTTTTCTAGGTTGAGCTTCATATTGAATTGACGTAGTATTTGGAAAGCTTCCTTCAAGTCTTCCAGATGAGCTGTTGGCTCTCTTGACTTCACCATAATGTCGTCAATATATACCTCCTGCATTTTTCAGTCTGAATGGCATTTTGGTATAACATATTGTTCCCTTACCAAGGTAAAAGGTTGTCTTCTCCTGATCTGGCCCATAGAGTGGAATCTGGTTGTATCCTGAATAGCCATCCATGAATGATAGCAACTCGTATCATGTTGTTCTGTCCACAAGCTTATCCACCCTCGGCATGATGTATCTATCTTTGGGGCAAGCTTTATTTAGGTTGGTGAAGTCAATGCAAAGATGAACTTTTCCATTCTTCTTTGGTACCGCCACTATATTTGCCACCCATTTTGGATATTGGACTTCTCTTACTATACCATCTTTTCTACCTCTGCTTGAACAGTTTCTGCTAACGTTTATTTTATTGTTCTCACCTTCTGTGCTATTGGCTTGAAGTTTGGATCAACATTCAATTCGTGGCACGCTAAGTCAGGGTCTATTCCTGTCATATCATGTACAGACCAAGTAAATACATCTACATTATTCTTTAAGAATTGAAAAGATCATGTCTCACCTTAGGGTCTACGTTGGCTCCCATATAAGTGACCCGCTGACCTTCTGTATCTGTGAGGTTGACGGATTCTATTTGTTCATCCATTTTTAAAATCTCTCCTGGGAACCCATCATCCTCTTTCTGTCGTTGCTATGCTGAAGTGGAGGCCATACCGGCACCTGATGGTCTTTACTGTTGTTATCTTTAGTTTTTTTGCCATTGCTTGGTTACTCCTTATCTCATATTGACCATCTTCAGTTGGGAAATGGATTTTCTGGTAGTGGCTTGACGGAATAGCCTTCATTAGGTGGATCCATTTCGCCCCAAAATTGCATTATACTCTATAGGCGCTTCAATGACCACAAATCTTGACATTACGGTTCTGGTATGGGTCGTATCTGGTAACGTGATTTCCCCTAATGGCGGCACTGATCCTCCATTGAAACCATAGATCTCCCTTGGTGAGTTTATCAGGCAGTTCCTCTCTAGCTTCATTTGATCCAGCCCTCTGGTGAACAGAACGTCAACATCACTTCCACAATCAACTAGAACCTTAGTTACATTCCAATTTTCGATGAGTATGGAGATGACAAATGGATCATTGTGCGGTGTCACCACCCCGTATAGATCTTCTTCTGAGAATCCAATTGGTTCATCTTGATGTACCGACCTTCCATTCCGTATCACGGGTAGCGCTCCCATCGCTGCTGGCTTTTCTCTTATCTGCATCATCTTACGCACCTTTTTCTTTACTTGATTATTGGACTCTCTAGCTTCTTCCAAATCATGTTTACAGTTCCTCTAACCGGGGCTTCTGGCTTCAAAGTTTTCCTGTTATGATCTACAATAAATTCTTTCAAGTGACCACCTTCAATATATTTCCAGATTAACGACTTAAATTCATAGCAATCTTCTATGGGATGATTGTAAGTCTGATGATAATCACAAAATGGCTTACCTCTCACCGTTGTAGATCTTACCGCTGGTTCTTGGAAATATTTTCTTCCGAACCCTTATCCTTTTCAGCATTTGGTCTAGCGGCATAGTGAGCTGGGGTAGCAGTTTCGGTGGTGTAAGCTTCCATGGAGATGAATCTTTGTCTTCACGTCTATCTCTTTTGTCAGATACTCTTGCCCCGTCTCTATTTCTTCTGGTGCTGGACTCTCTGGGTGGGCCGCGAGCTGGTATCTACTTTCTTCTCTTTCTCGATTATGGCATTGACTGCAATTATCGACATCTTTGGTGCCCCCTGAGAAGCTATAGCTTCCAATCTGATATACTTTTCTGTATTTTGAAAGAGTTCATCTAATGACCCCATCCGTGAAGATACTATAGAATCATATGCTGAAGACTTCTTGTTTATTCCTTCCTGAAACGCCACCACCGTTGTCATCTCATCCACTCCGCCATATGTTCTTAAAATCTCATTTTTGAAATTAGTGACGAATTTTCTGAGTGACTCACTTGGTGCTTGTTCTAAATCAAACAATGACGCTATGTTTGCTGCCTTCCTCTTCTGATGGATGTAATGTTTAACAAAAGTTTCACTTAGTTGGGTAAAACTTGATATGTTCCCCGAAGATAGGCTTAGATACCAATTTGTGGGGTTGTCTCTCAGACTGCTTGGAAATAACCGACACCACATTCCATCATACTGACTTCCCTCCCATGATGTCATCTTTTGTTTAAAGTTATTCAAATGCTGCACAGGATCAGTCGTCCCATCATATTCATTAAACTTTGGAGATTGGAACTTACTTGGAAACCCGTGACGGTAGCATATATCTGCCAGTGAACGTTTGCCTAGCCTCTCCAGATCTTGAGTTACCTCTATGCTTTTTCCTTTATTTTGTGCCTTCATATCTTCTTGAACATTGCATATCATATCAAAGAGTTTGGTGTAGGGATCGCTCGCCGGTATCTCATCATCATTGACTCCATCGTTTTGTTCGACTTCACGGATTCTTAGACCAGATTCACCTGATCCTTCCATCTTGTCATTTCTTTGCAATGGGAGTCGAGGTCTAGTACCATCTCCAGCTCCTCTAGCTCCCTGGGTTATCCCTTCCGTTGGTCTCCTCATGTTCACGTTTCTAATAGTTTCATTCTCCCCTTCTTGAAGATTCTGACGGTCCATCTCTTCCCTAGTTTCTAGTTATTCTCTCAGCCTCTGGTTCTCTTCCCTCAGCCTTCTCGTTTTGTCCTCCATCTCTTGACGTTGAAGTTGTTGGTATCTGTGGAGCTCCACCAATTCCTATACCTCCAAGATAAGTAGCTGACCTAGTTTGTGTCACCATCTTATCTCTTCTCCTCCTCTTGATTACTTTAAAAACCCTAGATCTGCTTTTGAAACTGCCCTCCTTCTAGCGCCAAAATATAAGCTCTTATTTGAGCTTGCTGTCAGATCAGGGTTGTTGCACTCTTTCGATGTTGTTCCTTCTATTATACCTGCAAGACCACCGGATCTTGGCCGGTGGGGAAAACTCTAACGCCCAAGTCAGTAATGGAGGCCAAGCTTAGGAGTAAGATGTATCAAGAATGAATAGTTACCTTGTTTATGCCCTAGGGCTTTCCTTATATAGCTCATACGCTGCTTACTCCCACCCCTAGGATGGCTCCTCAGATCCTAGGGCTTTCCCTGCACATATGCGGCTCTTTCATCTCCACATACTGTCTAGCTAATGCCTTACAGCTATCTCCACATGCCCCGTCTGTGACCCTCTAGAATGTTCCTAGGTATTATCTTATACTTCTCGGTTCCCTCTTCCTTGCTTGCTCCTAACATCCTGACTCTGCAATGTCTATATACAACTTAGGGTACTTACAGAATATTCTGCAAGCTTATCAAAATGATTGAAATTTTTTTTGTTGTACGTTCAGCTGGTTTAAGAGGTGGACTCTGGTTGTTATGGCAACATGATGTCAAAATTGATATTATTTTTCAGTCACTTCTGGATTATCCATGTGAAGATATATGAATCTAATCATCATTTTTTGTACTTCTTTTATTTATGGTAATCCTCGTTCATCTATTCATGTACATGAATGGTTAAATTTAGTTGATGAACAACGTCCTCCATCAGTGCCTTGGATGTGCATAGGGGACTTTAATGACGTTCTTTTTTCCTATGAACAAATTGGAGGTAGAACTGTACCAAAGTACAAGATGGACAGATTTCACAACTTGGTTCAACGGTTTTCAGAGCTCCAGATTCACATGGACGAATGGACAAGAGGGATTCAGAAGAATATGGAAAAGATTGGATAGAGCTTTTTGTAATGGACCATGGAGAGTCAAGTTTCGTGTAGCCAAAGTTAAGCATATCCCGACTATTCATTCAGATCACAAAATACTTTTGCTATGTCTGAATCCTTCCTTGCCAAAACTAAGACGACCTTTTCGTTTTGAAAGCATGTGGCTTTGTGACGAAGGTTTTTATCAAGTGGTTCACCAAGCTTTTGCACACCTAGTGGCAGGTTCCATATCATACAAGTTTTGTCGGAGTTTGGTTATCTGTAGACAACAACTTATTGACTGGACTCATCATGTTTTTGGAAACATAAACACTAAGTTTGACAAGCTTCAGAAACAAATACAAGATCTCCAAGGACAGCTTGCTCGACATGTGTGGCCACCTGAACAATTAGTGCAACGAGAAGCAGATTTACTGGTCCAGTATGACAGGTTGCTACAACAAAAACAAGAACATTGGGCGCAGAAAGCACTATTTGATTGGGACCATTATCGACATGCTAATACAAAAAAAAATCATCAGGTGGTCACTCGAAGGAGACATAATAATGCCATTAATTTCCTATATGGTCCAAATGGACAAGAACTTACAGATAGGCAATCAATTGGCAATTCTCTGTGTTGTGCGCAGCGGAAACTAATGCACAAATAAGATGATTGAACTAATATATGAAAGTAAAACGAAAACGACAAAATCAAACAAGCAACCACACAAAGACACAAGATATACGTGGTTCGGCAATATGCCTACGTCCACGGGGAGAAAGGATGATGCTTTTCTTATCGAGACAATTGTACAAGCCCTCACAAAGAAAACCGAAGTCTTCTTCCTCACAAAAGTTCTCAAAACTCTCTAATTGCTTCTCACAATCTCTCTCATAGAAAACTTAAGGTTTTGTTTCACTTCTATTTGGCTTTATAACATAGCCTTACAATAGACCACGAATTGGGCTTAAACAGGCCCATATTGCACAAAACCAGACGAGGACGTACGTACGTCGAAATCACGTACGTACGTTGAGCCACGGAGAAGTTATCTGACGTACGGGACGTACGTACGCCCTAACTACGTACGTACGTTCCTGTACAAGTAATACAACGTTCGTACGTCGAATTGACGTTCGTACGTTTCTTCCTTCCAAAGTTATCTGTGATGCTGAACGTACGAACGCCTTAACTGCGTACGTGCGTTCCTAAACAAAAACTTCCCTCCGTCCTGTTTTGCACAAAAAACCCAACAATCCCTTGTTGTGCGCAGCGGAAACTAATGCACAAATAAGATGATTGAACTAATATATGAAAGTAAAACGAAAACGACAAAATCAAACAAGCAACCACACAAAGACACAAGATATACGTGGTTCGGCAATATGCCTACGTCCACGGGGAGAAAGGATGATGTTTTTCTTATCGAGACAATTGTACAAGCCCTCACAAAGAAAACCGAAGTCTTCTTCCTCACAAAAGTTCTCAAAACTCTCTAATGGCTTCTCATAATCTCTCTCATAGAAAACTTAAGGTTTTGTTTCACTTCTATTTGGCTTTATAACATAGCCTTACAATAGACCACGAATTGGGCTTAAACAGGCCCATATTGCACAAAACCAGAGGAGGACGTACGTACGTCGAAATCACGTACGTACATTGAGCCACGGAGAAGTTATCTGACGTACGGGACGTACGTACGCCCTAACTACGTACGTACATTCCTGTACAAGTAATACAACGTTCGTACGTCGAATTGACGTTCGTACGTTTCTTCCTTCCAAAGTTATCTGTGATGCTGAACGTACGAACGCCTTAACTGCGTACGTACGTTCCTGAACAAAAACTTTCCTCCGTCCTGTTTTGCACAAAAAATCCAACAATTCCCCACCTCGGCGAAGATTCAATAAATCTAAGCCGACACCAAGAATAACACAAGTCACAAACTCCCACACATGTCCCGAAAGACCACCTCGGCTGCACCACCTCATGGTTGCCTACGTACATTTCTGCTAAGGGATCAAGCCATCGTAGTTCACTCCAAGATATACTATCCACTTGAAGGAAGAATATGGACCAAATCTAGGCAATGATAGAACTTAGTCCTTGAAACCACTTTAGTCAACATGTCAGCCGGATTATTGCTAGTAAGAATTTTCTTCAATAAAATCTCACCATCTTCAATAATGTCTCTGACAAAGTGATGTCGCACATCAATGTGCTTTGTACGAGCATGATAAACTGAGTTCTTTGCTAGATTTATGGTACTTTGATTATCACAATAAACCATAAGCTGATCCTGCACAATACCCAAGTTTTTCAACATACCTCGTAGCCAAATGGCTTCCTTAAAGGCTTCAGTCATAGCCATATATTCAGCTTCTGTCGAAGACAAAGCAATAAGAGATTGTAATGTAGACCGCCAACTAATAGGACCACCTGCCAATGTAAAAACATATCCAGTAGTAGACCTACGTCTCTCTATTTGACCATCATAATCAGCGTCCACATAACCAACACAAAACTGATTCAAATCCCTTCCCTTCTGAAATAGTGAACCAACCTCCACACTACCTTGAATGTAGCGTAAGATCCATTTCACAGCTTCCCAATGTTTCTCACCAGGATTATGCATGTACCTACTTACAGTGCCAACTGCATGCCCAATGTCGGGCCTTGTACATACCATCGCATACATCAAGCTACCAACCGCACTTGCATATGGGTAACGTGTCATGTAAGCACGTTCCCTATCAGAATTAGGAGACATAGAAGCATTCAAGTTAAAATCTTTTGAGAGAGGTATACTCACAGCTGTACCAATCTCATATTCGCTAAATCTCTGTAGCACCTTCTGTAGATAGGCCTTTTGAGATAACCACAATCTTCCATTGTCTCGTTCCCTCTGAATTTCCATGCCAAGTATCTTTCTCGCATCACCAAGATCTTTCATCTCAAACTCCATAGACATAGTCTTTTTCAACTTGTCTATCTCCACATTGCTTTTAGAGGCTATGAGCATGTCATCAACATATAAGAGCAAATAGATAAAATAACCATCACATACCTTGCGAAAATAGACACAAGGATCATATGGATTTCTTGTGTACCCTTGTCCAAGCATAAACCGAGTAAACCGCTTGTACCATTGTCGTGGAGATTGCTTCAACCCATACAGCGATTTCTTCAATTTACACACCAACTTGTCATTACCCGCATCTTTATACCCACTCGGCTGAGTCATATAGATCTCCTCATCTAGCTCACCATGTAGAATAGCAGTTTTCACATCAAGTTGAGCTAACTCCAAATCAAATTGTGCTACTAAGGCCAATAGGATGCGAATGGAGGAATGTTTCACAACCGGAGAAAAAATTTCATTATAACCAATTCCTTCCTTCTGAGCATAGCCTTTTCCACCAATCTTGCTTTGAAGCGTACATTTTCACCAGAAGACCCATCCTTCTTAGTGTAAACCCATTTGCACCCGATTGCTTTCTTTCCCTTAGGCAACTCCATGAGTTCCCAAGTTTCATTCTTATGAAGAGATTTCATCTCCTCATCCATGGCCTTCTTCCACCTTTCATAATCACAATTCTGCAGTGTTTCACGAAAAGTTTCTGGAATACCCTCATCAACGACCGAAAGTGCATAAGCTACCATATCATCAGTAAGCCGTTTAGGAACACCGGCATTCTCTTGGATAATCTGGATGCAATTGGACCCTCATCATTAGAGTCCACATATACTGTATCATCAACCGTCTCATCATTAACCTCATTATCTGTCATGTCATCAGAATCTGTAATACTAGGAACCTAAATACTTGGCACCCTCATAGTAGACGTTTCCAAAGATACAAAACCACCTGGAACATGTGGAGATATCTCGGTCTCCACCCACTGCGAAACCTCTTTGGCCTTGCTCTCCACCTGCTGAGAGCTCTTAGGCTTCAACATAGAAGCCTCATCAAATGTCACATCTCTGCTTAGAATAATTTTCTTCAACTCTGGATCCCATAGCTTAAAACCTTTTACTCCACTCTGTAGACCCATAAATACAGACTTCTTTGCACGAGGATCCAACTTACTCTCTCAGACATGATAGTAAGCTGGACACCCAAACACATGAAGAAAACAATAGTCTGAAGCAGGCTTACCAGACCAAACCTCCATAGGAGTTTTGCCATCAATCGCAGTCGAAGGCAACCTGTTAATAAGGTGACAGGCATACACAATAGCCTCAGCCCAAAACACTTTGCCTAACCCAGAATTAGACAACATACATCGAACCCTCTCTAGTAAAGTTCGATTCATCCGTTCTGCCACCCCATTTTGCTGCGGTGTCTCTCTTACAGTGAAATGGCGTTCAATACCCTCATCCTGACATACTTGCAAGAAGGGATCATTTTTGTACTCTCTTCCATTATCTGAGCGAAGTACCTTGATCTTTCTGTCAATTCGGGTTTCAACTAACTTTTTCCATTTCATGGAAATTTCTAGGACTTCATCCTTGCTCTTCATGGTGTACACCCACACACGCATAGAAAAATCATCAACAAAAGACACAAAATAATGCTTACCTCCCCAAGATGCATTCTTGGTAGGTCCCCAGACATCCGTGTGAACATAATCAAGAGCTCCACTAGTATTATGGATAGCCGTGCCAAATTTTACTCTTGTCTGCTTGCCCAGCATACAATGCTCACAGAATTCTAATTTACAGGCGATAGCACCCTTTAACAACCCTTGCTTTATCAATCTTTGCAAGGATTTTTCACCAGTATGCGCCAACCGCATATGCCATAGTCGCGTAGTCTCTCTAGCAATCTTTGATGTAGCCTCAGACACGGTCACATCACCAGTAATTGTACTACCTTGAAGGAAGTACAAGTTCCTTTTGTCGAATACCCTTGAGTAAAACTATTGCACCAGCCACAACCTTTAGAACGCCATGTTCAAGTACCACCTTGTAACCATTGGCTTCTAGAGCACCAACCGAGATAAGATTCTTCTTCATGTCAGGAACATACCTAACATTCTTCAGCTTCCTTATAATTCCATCAAACATCTTCAGACGAATGGTACCTATACCCATTATGTGACAGGGTTGATCATTCCCCATCACCACTACACCACTCTCCTGCTTCTTAAAATCAGAAAACCATTCCCTTACAGGACATATATGATAAGAAGCAGCACAATCTAAGATCCATTCATTACCACTAGTGTAACAAACCATTGATGAAACGGATAGAGAATAATCAGAATCTACATCATCATCTTTAGTATCAGATGCAACATTTACCTCAGAGTTTTTCTTCTTGTCCTTTGCCTTGGCTTTAGGACAATCTTTCTTCCAATGCCCTTTCTCATGACAAAGGGAGCATTCATCCTTTGCTAGAGATCGACCTCTCGACTTAGAACGATCTTTTCCTCTACCACCTTGGCCTTTCCTGTCACTAGACCTTCCTCTTGTCACCAAGACCTCGGGTGTAGAGCCCTTGGACTCTTCTTTGTCCTTCTTCATACACGCATGAGTTAACAATGCTGCAGAAATCTCACCATACACCAATTTTTCTTTCCCATATGTGAGTGTGATAGCCAAGTGTTCATATTCGTCAGGTAACGAATTTAAGAGACACACTGCCTTACTTTCATCACTCACATCTGCTCCTAGATTCACCAAGTCAGCAATTAGCTTGGTAAAATCATTAAGATGCTCCGCCATTGAAATACCTCTTCTCATATCTATTCGATAGAACTTTCGAAGTAGATAGTTTTTATTGTGGATAGTCTTTGTCATGTACTTCTCCTCCAAATTTCGCCACATCTCCTTTGCAGAAGCATCATTCATCACAAGGTATTTAATGTCTTGAGCCAAACACGATCTTATGATTCCACAATCTCGTTTGTTCATCTTCTTCCAATCCTTCTCTTCCACATCTTCTGGCTTATCCTCCAGAACATCTTCTAGGTCTTGTTGACATAGAGCATCCATTACCTCGCACCTCCACATGCCAAAGTTATTGGTGCCGGTAAACTTCTCTACATCAATCTTTGCTTGATGGTAAACCATTGTCTTGGTTTCCCCCTTCGAACCCTTCGAATTCAATTCTTCTGTCATCTTTCCACCAACTTTCATGCACTAAACAATCACCAAACGAATCTGAAATTCACACCGGAATTTCAACAAACACCTTCTAGACGCTCAAGTTCTAACTGAAGCTCTGATACCACTTGTTGTGCGCAGCGGAAACTAATGCACAAATAAGATGATTGAACTAATATATGAAAGTAAAACGAAAACGACAAAATCAAACAAGCAACCACACAAAGACACAAGATATACGTGGTTCGACAATATGCCTACGTCCATGGGGAGAAAGGATGATGCTTTTCTTATCGAGACAATTGTACAAGCCCTCACAAAGAAAACCGAAGTCTTCTTCCTCATAAAAGTTCTCAAAACTCTCTAATGGCTTCTCACAATCTCTCTCATAGAAAACTTAAGGTTTTGTTTCACTTCTATTTGGCTTTATAACATAGCCTTACAATAGACCAGGAATTGGGCTTAAACAGGCCCATATTGCACAAAACCAGAGGAAGACGTACGTACGTCACGTACGTACGTTGAGCCACGGAGAAGTTATCTGACGTACGGGACGTACGTACGCCCTAACTACGTACGTACGTTCCTGTACAAGTAATACAACGTTCGTACGTCGAATTGACGTTCGTACGTTTCTTCCTTCCAAAGTTATCTGTGATGCTGAACGTACGAACGCCTTAACTGCGTACGTACGTTCCTGAACAAAAACTTCCCTCCGTCCTGTTTTGCACAAAAAACCCAACACTCTGGTGGAGTACTTTAGCACTTTGTTTCAAACAGAACAACGTCCTCCCCACTTTAATCTGCTTGAACATTGTCAGCAACGAGTATCATCAGATGACAATCAATTGTTGATGGCACCTGTAGCGGATACTGAAATATGGAATATAATGCTTTCAAGTCTATAAAACCATATAAAGCGCCAGGTCCTGACGGTTTTCAGGCAATCTTTTACAAGAAAATGTGACACATTGTGGGCAATTCAGTCAAAGAAGTGGTAAAGAATTTCTTTATTTTTGGGCACTTTACCTCTACACTCAATCACACACACATTCTGCTAATACCTAAGCATGCAAATTCGAATGCACCTGATCAGTTTCGCCCTATAAGCCTCACCAACATTATCTATCGAATTATTGCTAAGGTTTTTGTGTCAAGACTCAGACTTGTGCTTCAGAAGCTTATTTCTCTAAATCAGTCTGCTTTTTGCCACAAAGAGACATACATGATAATGTTTTGTTGGGTAATGAATGTTTCCATCATTTAAGCAATCCCTCCAATTTAAAGCATAAGCTCTTTGCTCTTAAATTAATTAGATATGAAAAAAGCGTATGATCGGATTGAATGGGATTTTTTGCATGTGGTTCTGTCCAAGATTGGTTTTGAGGCTGGTTTTATTGATAGATGTAACGCCCCTGAAATCCGATCCTACCTGGCCAGGCCAAAATCGGGCAACAGAGTCATAATGATCTCCATATGTCCTTCATGGACCGTAGGGTCACACTACTGTCACGTGATATCACACCTCTAGACCACAGAAGAACATAATAAAATAAACAACAAATACTAAATTAACAGCGGAAGACTAAACAAAATACAAACTATATAAATATAAATATACATCAGAGTCATGCCCGAAGGTTACAACTCATCAAACTCCAACTAGACATATGAACAACTCCAGACAACCTTCACCAAGCTCTTATCGAACACTTCATCTCTAAAACACTTGTATCCTGAAAAGGGAAAAGGGAAGACGTTAAACGCCAGCAAGTTACAGAACTTGAGGTTCGATCTTAATTCCCAGAAAAGGAATCCGTGCATCCTAAAGATAAACAATTATAAATAATAATTAATTTATTTTAACAATTAACACAGTGATCAATAAATCAACAAGATCATCCTCTGGTAATCCGCAATGTCAATCATATTTCCAGTTCCAATAATCGAATAATCAAAATCTATTTCAATCAATCAATCAATCAATTAATCAGTCTGCAATATCAGATCAAGTCCTTATCCAGTAATTCCAATCCATCATATTATATCAATCCAAATCCATCAATTTCAATCCATGAAATTCATATATAAAGTTGTGCAGTAGCACCGAGTCGTACGCATCACGCCATACACTCACATGAAATTCATATATAAAGTTGTGCAGTAGCACCGAGTCGTACGCATCACGCCATACACTCACATGAAATTCATATATAAAGTTGTGCAGTAGCACCGAGTCGTACGCTTCACGCCATACACTCACATGAAATTCATATATAAAGTTGTGCAGTAGCACCGAGTCGTACGCTTCACGCCATACACTCATTGAGTTATGTCATGTGACAACACTCCGGGACGTCTCCCCATCATACGGGTCCGGTGTTAATTTGTTTAACACGCCCAAATCTAATCCAACACATGGTTCAATCCAACCATTCTATTCCAATCATTATCCATATAAATATATATGACGAACAACATAAACGTGTATGATGTCAAGTTCAGGAATTTCTAAAGTAAGAAAGTCCATAACCAATGGGTTCAATCAAACATTACAATACCAAGTCAAACATTCAAATCCAATAATAACATATTTTAAAATATAAATTTCAGCAATATTAATAACTAAATATTAACAAGTTTGCATATTTGTCAAATTCTAATTATTAAAACATGCATTTTCATGAGAATCAATTATTATTCTACTATCCCAAACTTAATAACCAAACTAACACTTCAACCTAATCTGAAAATTAAGAGAAAACATCAAGTAATATAACTTGCCTCATAAGAAGACCACCAAACACCAAATATACGAAGAACACAACTCAAAACCACCATACTGCAATCCAGTCACAGATTTTCTGACCTCCAAAGAATCAGTTGTACAGGTCACGTCCGGAAGATTCACATACTCTATTTTATATGCTCAGATGCGTATTTTCAATAGGGTTCTAATGACATAAGATTCATGTCATTCCGAGTTCTGTAGAGAGAGTTATGGACGAAATACTAACAGGGTGTTATCAAAAACGGGAATCCATATATTTCTCTTCAAAGTTTAAGATCTAGGGTTTTTCTTTTTGATTAATAACTAAGAATATTATATATACTAATATTTATTTATGTGGACCTAAAGATGAGTTTAAAATAAAGCCCAAAGGCATAATACTAATCCCATTAATAAAACCTATTTGTATAGTCAAAGAAGTCCAAATTGAAATCCAATTTCTATTAAGCACAAGCCTATCAAAATACCGGGTATTACATTCTACCCCTCTAAAAGAGGAATCTCGTCCTCGAGATTCAAATCAAACATCAAAATAAAGCTAGGTAAACAATATATCGACTAAAAAGAAATGAATCATCATATGATTTAGATATCATAAATAGCTCGATATAAAACATTGTTAATACATATGCATCTAACAATACAACAAAGTGTCAGGAGAATGTCGTCTCGATACAAATGTGTCTCGATACATTTAATTGCACATCACCAATCTTGATATGTAAATAGTAATATACATGCATCAAATGATTATATCATATAAATGTCTATCAGAAGACTAAATAAATGAGACAAGTCTCTATCAACCAGAATCTGTATATGCACAACATATTATGGGTAAAAAAAAATAAAAATTTATTTTCCAAACTTATAATCAGTATCACAAGCATTAACTTAGTCAATACATTACTCCAATCATCTCTTGTGTTTCCTTGGGTACGCAACCCGCACACACCGAATAGCTACACATAGCCAACAACTCATAAGAGTATCCAAACAATTCCAAAACAATTCCAAATATCATAATATGACACTACCTTATCCAAAACAATTCCAGTACACAGGTTATGTATCCAATCATGCTACATCATCCATCACTCCTATCTAAAATACATCAACGTTTAATAGATAAACTGATAACGGGTCAAGCTATCTCTAAGATATCACATAATCATGCTAGAGTCAAATAGCTCCTAGTAAAAGCAGTGTCTGGTCTTGGGGAGTGCAGAGTGTGCAATTACACATGACCCTCCAAATCTTAAAGTCGGCTCTAAGTTAAAGGGTTTACAACACTTCGAATCAAAAGAAAGGCAAGTAACATCAACTTACATCTTTAATTCAATATTCAAAAGGATACCATAAACCACAATAAATATGTATTTATTAATATCTTTCAATATAACAAAAATATTCAATTTTGTCACTTCCAAACCAGGAACACCACCAAACCATTTACTCATGCATGAGCCATATCAATCAAAACAACCTTATTGTAATAATAATACATATCTGAATTTCTATTTTCTTTAATTTAAATTGTTATAAAAATAATCATACATACATTAACCGTCTAACATAGATCCTTCTTATTTTATTTTTTCAAATAAATGAACTTTTCAAAGTAAGATGTAAAACGTATCGCAAACATACTAGCACAACCTAAATAAGGTATCAAGTTCAAAACCTCAATTTAAATATATCCACTATAAGATTTCTATACACATTACAAACTAATAAACCTTTTTGGCATAATTAAATTTTTTTATTCTTCTAACCAAGTTCGAATTCTTATCCAATCAAAATGCATTGTACTAGTACATAGTGTTATCGTATACCATCCAGGAAAAATCTTCGTGACAAATTCCTAAAGAAAGACTAATACATTTATGTTCATCTATAACATGCGTATAAGGTTCATGGGCATAATTAAAAGCATGCAATAATTCATATTTAAAGAGAATCCTTCAACCTGGTTATTCATGTATACAAAAATGGATTACTAATTAAGAGCTTTCAGTTATAGCATTCTTGCGATTAAAACAGTTACAAAATATCCAATTTGCTTGTACGCGCTAAAAATTCCAACCACCGAAATACAATGCCTAAATTTTTATGAAAATCATCACTATTCAAAATATTGCAGAAACTTATTTCTTTCAATAAATCAAAATTTTCAAATCATGGTTTGAACTGAATCATTAGCAATACAATTTGTTATTAACATGTTAAGCTAACTAATCAAACTTTATTCATGCTTCTACACAAAATATGGAACATGATATCTAAACAGTTATCCGCAATAATCAAAATATCTACTTATGCATAAAGCAAATATAATATAATTCCAAACCGAAATAAAACTATAAGAGAGATAATTATTATCCTCTGCAAACTATATTATCAAATATATAACCCAACATTTATTTAATTATATGAAATAACTATTAGATATTTTATACAATCAAAACCATGTCATGTTATAATAAAATTTACTATAAATAAATAAACTAGACACTATTCAAAGTTTTACATTGTCAATTTCATGAATATATTATTCCAAACTCAACGATGCTTTAACATGCATATCATCAATTTTATCGTAAATGTGGCATAATATTCAAAAATTCATAACTCTCTAACCGAAATTTCAAATAAACCGAATTATATGTCCAAACGATGGTATCAAAGAACTCCACACAATCTAAGAGAAAGTTTTTAAAATTTCGAACAGTTTCGAGCAGAAAAACTGAAATACTCAAATTACGTTAAATGCATATGAGAAAAATCATATCTTTTCACTGATTGATCCAAACAAGACATGTAATATATCAAAATGCTCATAATTAAATAATCTACAATCTATCAGAAGAAAGTTTTTCCAAAAGACTGACGGATATTTCTGAAACAAACAATAACTAAAATCAAACCGAACTCAATCAAAAATTCATATCTTAAGAATTGCTAATCCAAACGACACGTACAATATATCAAAATCTTTGTAGCGATAAAGCCTACAGTTCATCAGAAGAAACCTTTTCTAAATTCATAACCAATTGTAATGAAAATTGTAATCAGTAAAATCTACATAAGTTTTACGAGAAATATCATAACTTTCCAACAAAATATCGAAACGATGCATACTATATATTAAAACGACCGTATTCGAATTATCTACAGACCGTCAGAAGAAAGTTTTCAAAAATTCCTAATGAAAAACTCTGAAAAATGCATGAACAGTAACAATAACGCGTAAAATGAATACTTTTTTCATATTTTCTACCAAAAATATATATACTAGCATGCTTTATAGATTTAACTCTACCTTAGCCAAATCTTACAACATGCAATCAAAACTTTATTCTATTAGAATTTTAATCTCGCTTCAACTTAATCAAGTCATTCTAAAGAATGCGATAAACATATCATATAAATCCAATTAATCTTTATCATTAATTCCGCATGCAATGCAACATATATCTTTTAACTAAGATATGTAATCACCCTCAACAATCTTATCAATAACATAAGCAATTTATACCATTATGCTTAATCATCTCAAGAATATATATATTCCAAAATTCTTATGCAAAGAATTTTCCAATCAAATCAACCTGTGTATGTTACACATATCTCATCAATAAACATGATCTCATAAAGAACATTTATCATGCATCCATCTTTCAAATTCAAATATAATTTGTTTATCTAAAAAAAACAAATATACCCGTATTTCCATATAATATGACAATCAATGCTTTAAAATCAAAGCAACAAACCTCAAATGTTTTAAAAACATTATGCTTACAAAGGAAAAAAAACTTATCTTTCAAGTTTGAGATTTTTTTTTTTTTTTCCCAAAACAAATAATCATCAAGTATTTTCCATTCCAAAAAAAATATACACCTAAGCAATCATATCAAAAGTGATATAAAGTTCATCCAAATATCTCATAATCTCAAATGCATCAACATGCTCTAATCATGGTTAAACAAATAAAAGCAACAATATCAATTAAATCTTTCAACCATATTCGGCAACATCATTGCAACCAAACCCCGTTCCCTTACGGAATACCATCCTAAACAACATGGGCATCAACCAAACTATCCTCGCAAGGATCTAGTTAACCATTCTTTCCAGAAGGTAACTATCCGTACTGCATATATCCAACATATGATTCACGAAGAAATATTAAACAAGGTAAACATGCACACAATATCTAGAAGCACCTCATCACAACAAACAATATAATATCTATACGTATATAAACTCAACCAAAACAATCCTCACTCAAGTAGAGTCTAAAGTAAACTCTACTACTGGTTGCTCATACTCCTAAGAACTCAACTGGACTCCACAGGTACTCCCTAAAGGTCAAACGAACTCCAAGCTTTGATACCAACTGTAACGCCCCTGAAATCCGATCCTAGCTGGCCAGGCCAAAATCGGGCAACAGAGTCATAATGATCTCCATATGTCCTCCATGGACCGTAGGGTCACACTACTGTCACGTGATATCACACCTCTAGACCACAGAAGAACATAATAAAATAAACAACAAATACTAAATTAACAGCGGAAGACTAAACAAAATACAAACTATATAAATATAAATATACATTAGAGTCATGCCCGAAGGTTACAACTCATCAAACTCCAACTAGACATATGAACAACTCAAGACAACCTTCACCAAGCTCTTATCGAACACTTCATCTCTAAAACACTTGTATCCTGAAAAGGGAAAAGGGAAGACGTTAAACGCCAGCAAGTTACAGAACTTGAGGTTCGATCTTAATTCCCAGAAAAGGAATCCGTGCATCCTAAAGATAAACAATTATAAATAATAATTAATTTATTTTAACAATTAACACAGTGATCAATAAATCAACAAGATCATCCTCTGGTAATCCGCAATGTCAATCATATTTCCAGTTCCAATAATCGAATAATCAAAATCTATTTCAATCAATCAATTAATCAGTCTGCAATATCAGATCAAGTCCTTATCCAGTAATTCAAATCCATCATATTATATCAATCCAAATCCATCAATTTCAATCCATGAAATTCATATATAAAGTTGTGCAGTAGCACCGAGTCGTACGCATCACGCCATACACTCACATGAAATTCATATATAAAGTTGTGCAGTAGCACCGAGTCGTACGCTTCACGCTATACACTCACATGAAATTCATATATAAAGTTGTGCAGTAGCACCGAGTCGTACGCTTCACGCCATACACTCATTGAGTTATGTCATGTGACAACACTCCGGGACGTCTCCCCATCATACGGGTCCGGTGTTAATTTGTTTAACACGCCCAAATCTAATCCAACACATGGTTCAATCCAACCATTCTATTCCAATCATTATCCATATAAATATATATGACGAACAACATAAACGTGTATGATGTCAAGTTCAGGAATTTCTAAAGTAAGAAAGTCCATAACCAATGGGTTCAATCAAACATTACAATACCAAGTCAAACATTCAAATCCAATAATAACATATTTTAAAATATAAATTTCAGCAATATTAATAACTAAATATTAACAAGTTTGCATATTTATCAAATTCTAATTATTAAAACATGCATTTTCATGAGAATCAATTATTATTCTACTATCCCAAACTTAATAACCAAACTAACACTTCAACCTAATCTGAAAATTAAGAGAAAACATCAAGTAATATAACTTGCCTCATAAGAAGACCACCAAACACCAAATATACGAAGAACACAACTCAAAACCACCATACTGCAATCCAGTCACAGATTTTCTGACCTCCAAAGAATCAGTTGTACAGGTCACGTGCGGAAGATTCACATACTCTATTTTATATTCTCAGATGCGTATTTTCAATAGGGTTCTAATGACGTAAGATTCATGTCATTCCGAGTTCTGTAGAGAGAGTTATGGCCGAAATACTAACAGGGTGTTATCAAAAACGGGAATCCATATATTTCTCTTCAAAGTTTAAGATCTAGGGTTTTTCTTTTTGATTTAATAACTAAGAATATTATATATACTAATATTTATTTATGTGGACCTAAAGATGAGTTTAAAATAAAGCCCAAAGGCATAATACTAATCCCATTAATAAAACCTATTTGTATAGTCAAAGAAGTCCAAATTGAAATCCAATTTCTATTAAGCACAAGCCTATCAAAATACCGGGTATTACAATAGAACCATGTTTTGTGTCAAGACAGTTTCTTTTTATGTTCTGTTGAATGGCTCCCCTTATGGGTTTTTCAAACCTACAAAAGGGTTACGCCAAGGGGATCCTTTATCTCCGTACTTGTTCATATTATGTGCTGATGTGCTTTCACATCCTTTATTATCTGCTCAAGCTCACATCCAAGGTTACAAATTGTATCGACAAGCTCCACCAATTCAACATCTTATGTATGCTGACGATCTGATCATTTTGAGTAAATTTAATCTCCGGGATGGTCATTATATAAAGGAATTATTGAAGGAGTATAGGGCTCAAAGTGGCCGATGTATAAACTTTCACAAGTCTCAGTTGATACATCATCATCGGTTATACCCAAGGTTCGTCAAATTGATGCATCATATGTTCAAGGCACCTACATCATCAAAGTTTGCCACCTACTTGGGAGTACCATCTATGGTAGGGAAAGTATCACTTCAGTTGTTTCAACCTTTGCTCGACAGATTCGATACTCGATTAGCAAGTTGGAAAGCTGCAATTCTTCCGAAGGCTGGCCAACTTACCTTGATAAATTCAGCACTCTCAGCTATGCCGACTCACATTATGGCATGTATGAAACTTCCTATGGGAATTTTGGATAAAGTGGACAAAATCGGAAGAACTTTTTCATGGAATGAACAGCAAGGGCAACATAAGTTACATTATGTCAATTGGGATTTAGCAACTACTCCTTTCTTTGTCGTTGGTCTTGGTGTCAAGGACATGCAGATGCAGAATCTAGCATTGATGGGTAAAAAAGCATGGCAACTTCTCAACCCAAAGTCACTGTGGGCCTCTCAAATGAAGGCTAAGTATTTTCCTGGTGAAAATTTTCTTTCTGATGCACGTCGTACTACTACTTATAAGGTATGGCAAATTTTATTTTCCTTGAAACCACTATTACGATTGGGTATTAGATGGCGTATTGGAGATGGTTTTAGTGTGCGGCTATAGGAAGATGCTTGGATACCATCTACTCCAATGCCTTTTCCTTTGCCTTCTAAACCACCAGATTGTTCTCTGGATAGGGTTTATGAAATAATTCATCCAGAGAGTCGACAGTGGAATATACATTTGGTGGCGAATCTTTTTCCTCTGACATATGCTCTACAAAATTTATCTATGCCACTAACTCTCACTCCTCAGCCTGATCAAAGATATTGGCATCCAAACAAAGTGGGAAGCTATTCTGTAAAGTCTTGTTAATTACCACATGTTGATGCAGTCCATCTCTCCATCATTGGTGTCACAACATGCTATATTTAAATGGATAAATTAGCTATTTTGGTCCCCTAACTTTGCCCAAATTTTCAATTGAGTCCCCAAAGTTTAAAAAGTTTAAATTGGTCAATTTGCTCCCAAATCTTTCGAAACGTTTGCAAAATTGTCTCACCGTTATTCACAATAACGCAAAAATTAAACAAAGCATAATCAAAGCAATTAAAATAGGAATAATTTTGATTTATTTATAAATACCAAAGAATGAGTCCTAGATCCCATTTAGCCCACCCTACTTATGGATTAGTCCTGTTTGACTTTGGCTTTAATGATTAGTCCCACTTTCTAATACAAAGAATTAGGCCAAAAGGCCAAATTCCAAACCTGTTTGGCCAAAAGGACATTATAAAAAAAGTGGCTATGAAAAGGACAAACTTATGGATCTTATATGAAGGACAAACAAATTCTTTAGGCCCAAGGACATTTTTTTAAAAAAATACCGATTCTACCCCTCTCTTCTAGTTTTCTCCTTCTTCATCTCTACACTTCTATCTTCTCTTCCTCTCTATGTTTTTCTCCTCTCTTCTCCTTTCTTATCGATCTCTTCATTAATATCTCACAAAGTAATTTGAGATTAAACATATGAGATCATCTCTATCTTCTCTCTTTACATTTGTTTAATCCTTGAACCAATTTCATTTCAATTGTCAATCAATTTGATTGTAATTGAACATGATCATATTCCCAAAACAGTAATTGAAACCCAATTACTAACAATATAGTTGTAGACATTTTTTAGTAGAAGATTTCAATAAATAGAATCTCCCACTTGTTTTTCTTCTTGTTTTTCTTCTTGTTTTTCCCCTCTAATTGTTGTTTTTTGTTTTTATTCTGTTATTCTTCATCATCATCTTCGTCACTAATTGAACCATACTTTTAATCAGAAAAATTATATTAGAATTCTGAAACATTACAATGATAACATGATGTTATCAGCTTTAATTTTAAAAGACAACTACAGTGATAACATGATGTTATGACAAATGTAGTGATAACATCATGTTATCAAAAACAACTACAATGATAACATGATGTTATCAGCTTTAGGTTATTTATACATAAAAGATAAAACTGATAACATGATGTTATCAATGAAAACTATAGTGCTAACATCATGTTATCAGCTTTAATTTCCAAACACAACTACAGTGATAACATGATGTTATCACAACTATAGTGATGACATGATGTTATCACAAATAACTACAATGATAACATAATGTTATCAGTTTTAAGTTATTTATAAATAAAAGACAAGACTGATAACATGATGTTATCAATGAAAACTATAGTGATAACATCATGCTATCAGCTTTAATTTTCAAACACAACTGCAGTTATAACATGATGTTATCACAAGTATAGTGATAACATGATGTTATCACAAACAATTATAATGATAACATGATGTTATCAGCTTTTGGTTATTTATAAATAAAATATAAGACTGATAATATGATGTTATCAAACACAATTATATTGATAACATCATGTTATCAGCTTTTCATTTTAATAAATAAAAGACAAACTGATAACATGATGTTATCAATGAAAACCATAGTGATAACATCATGTTATCAGCTTTAGATTTTTTTTATAAATAAAAGACAAGATTGATAACATTATGTTATCATAAACAACTACAATGATAACTTGTTAAAATCCCACTAGGGTTAACAACACCCATACGTGGTAGTGTTTTATTTATCTTATATGTGTCTATCAAATTAAGTGGGTAACTTGTTCAAATCCCACTAGGGTTAACCACACCCATACGTGGTAGTATTTTATTTGTCCCATACGTGACTATAAATTTAGTTGGGTAACTTGTTCAAATCCTACTAGGGTTAACAACACCCATACGTGGTGGTGTTTTATTTGTCCCACAAATCCTAAAAAAAAAAAAATCGGATGATGTTATCTACTTTAAGTTTTTTACAAATAAAATACCAGACAATGATGTCATCAAAGACCAGTCTAGTGATAACATGATGTTATCATCTTTATTTTTCGAAGACAAATACTGAAATATAGTGATAACATGATGTTATCACAATTATCGTGATAACTGAGTTGACTCAAAAAACTGAGTTGACTCAATCTTCTTCTCCATAAGAAAACTGTAAAATACGTAGTTTTGTTGTCAATAGAAAATCACAATTAATCATTACCATACTTTCCATGTTCATAATTACAATTAAAAATCAGATGGTTCTCCATTAATAACCATTTCTTTGTATTTAGTATATTATCACAACCCATGTATGTGTTTTCTTCAATACCCACAAATTGTTCTCCATTAATAATTATTTCTTCAGCCATTGATAAACCTTGTAATACTTACCCACTTCAATAATTAGTTATGGGTTTCGACTTTCGAGTAACTCAAGCTTTTTTAGTTTTGTCATTGATGAATGAACGGAGATTCTACAAGAAAAAAATAAACGACGAAGAAAGAAACTTATTTTATTGTACTTGAGAAAGTACATAGTTAGAGAATGGGGAAGAAAACACTGAGTTAAAGAACAAAGAAGAACAAGACGTGGTTTATTCGAGAAAACAAGGAAAAACTTCACATAAGGGTATTATGTCCAAAAAATTGTATGTCCTGCAAACTAATTCAATTTGAAGTTTTTCCTTATGACTAAACCCATTTGGAATCCTGTCCTGTTGCCCAATTCGCTGTTTCTAATATTACTTAATCTCAGATCTTTTTTCTTTAAAAAAGTTATTAACCAATCCTTGACTTAATTTATCCTAAACTAAAACTATCAGATTTATATTTTTAAATGACAATACTATCCTTTTAAATCATTTTAACCATTTTTTTATTTAACTATCTAACTATACAATTCTAAAAAATTGCTAATCATTAACACTTGCAATTCTAAAAATTGCTAACTATTTAACTACGCAATTCCAAAAAATTGTTAATCATTGATACTTGCAATTCTAAAAAATTGCTACTTGGATTGGGTAACTAATTTAAGTCTATTAGGGTTAACTACACCCATACATAGGTTATATTTAATTATTGACATGTGGTATTTTGTGATTGGGTGTCTATAAATTAGTTGGATAATTAATTCAAATCCACTAGGGTTAATTACATCCATACATAGGTTATAGTTTTTATTAAAACATACAAATTTTCTTTATAATTCTAAAAAATTGCTAACTTTACGTGCAATTCTAAAAATTTGCTAATTATTTATATGTGCAATTCTAAGAATTGCTAACTTTTAATTATGTAATTCTAAAAAAATGTAATAGCAATTCCACTAAATTGCAATATCACTATTGTGCGGTTTCAATTTTTGATAGCAATTCTTGATAGCAATTCCACTTGTTACAATACCACTAACTTGGCGGTTTTCAATTCTAATAGCAATTTTAAACTTTAAAAACTAGTATTATAGGGTATTATTGTAAACTAACTTTGGTAAAAAAAAAGGATTAATTATTAATGAGATAGTTTGACGGGACTAATTGATAATGCCCGCTGCATTTTGGGATGGCTAATTTAATCACTGTTATAAATACCAAGTATCTTTTATTTTGCTTACCTTGTCCAATCATAAATCTTCTTAAAAGTATCATCTTTCTACTCAAAATATACTCCATCCCATTGGGCCTTTCGCACACATACATTTTTATCGGTGCCGCATCTATCTATATCATCACAGCCTCTGTACACTCTATAGCTTCCCCACACCAGTTTATGATGATCATACCACCACATGCGACACCAAAAAAGTGTCCTTTCAAAAAAGTGATTATTGAAGGTCCATTCGAAGCTTTTACTGAAAACAATATTGTGTTCGCCAAGATCATCGTGCTTGGATTTGCAGTGAACAGTCAACGTATTGTTGGGTCCAAGTGCGTTCATCACAATAACACATGCTTTCTTAGTGAATGGCGTCGGGGGTTTTAACTGATGAAAAACTCCATCAAGTAATCACCACAATAAGTAGGAAAACAAAAAGAATATTTTTGTTGTTTTTAGCAGCCATGTTGTGATTGTGGTGATGTTGAAAGAAAGAAAATCCAAATTATTTAGTCACTTTAATAGATAAATTGCTGGGTGAAAAAATGAATATGGTAAGAATATATTTTGAGTGAATGAATATGGTAACCGGTAAGAATATAAATATATAATACCTTTCAATCTTTCATCTTTATTACTATAAGATAAAAATGGTAGATACATGAATCACAATCAACTCGTGCCTTAGCCGTACGCACCGCTAATTTTAATTTATTCATGTCTAATTACTATTCGAGTTTTAAGTTATTAATTTTATTAAATATTACAAATTACATTAATTTATTAAATCGTATGAAATAATTATTTCTTAAGTAAATTTATGATTCCATTATATTTTGTTAATTTAATTATTATTTTTTTAATTATTGAACTTTTTGCTCATAAATAAAAATTCAGCCCATAAATAAAAATATGTTAAATTACAATAAAACCATTATTTAAAGGGTATTATGTAAATTTACCAAAAAAAAATATGACGAAAAATGTATTTTAGTCAGAATTAGGTGACAAAATTCTGAAGCTCAAATCTCATTAACCGGGACTTACCCCTGAATTTATTCAGGTTTATAATAGTAGTATAGATATAAAAGTTGGCTAGTGTCCATGTATTGTTGAAACAAACTTCCTTCAAAACCCAATTTCCCTCCAAAATACAATACTTTACGATGATCAATTACTTGGATCGACAACCAAGATTCAGATCTAAAACACAACTAAAAACTTGTTTGCAACTTAGAAAGATGGTACCAGCAAACATTGTAAAACATCCTTCAACACCATTTCTCCACAAATTAAACTAAATCAAATCAGCCCCTCTTTAAACAAAAACCCAATTATTTCATATATTTATAATAATAAACCCTTCTAAAACTTTAATTACCCAAAATCACAACCACTAGTTTGGCAAGTATTTGTTGAGGTCCAATTTTTCCTTGTTTGGCAAGTAAACAAACAAGTGAATCACAACCAAAGAAGAAATCAAACAGGACAAGAAGGAGAGAAATGATGAACACTCATAAAAAAGATTTCTATGACTAGAAAAAGTTGAGAAAACTTCCATTAAAACCTTCACGGGAAGAAGAAAAGACAATCACATGATCAACATTTTAATTTTTTCTGCATTATAGGATTCAGAACGAGAACAATTAGGTTGTTATAATGTCTTAGCCCGTGCTATGCAGGGGTTAGTTTTATTTTTATGTGTTCCTATTACCATTTTATTTTATTTTTTTCTAATTATTTTTTTTAATTATTGGGCTTTTTGTTCATATATAAAAATCCAGTCCATAATTAAAAATATGTTAAATTACAGTAAAACAATTACTTAAAGGGTATTATGTAAATTTACTAAAAAAAAACCATGACTAAAAGAGTATTTCAGTCAAAATTAGGTAGACAAAATTCTAAAGCTCAATTCTCATTAACCAGGACTTCCCCTGAATTTTATTCAGCTTTATAATAGTAGTATAGATACAGTATAGGGAATCACAATTGATATATTTTTTTTTCTTTTTATGTTGTTTATAATTTATTTGAAAGTGATATTCTTTCAATCATATTATCTAACGCTTTGTTGCCTCCCTTGTTGGTAATTGGTGTTTGACAAATCCTCAAAAGTGTATATTTATCCCCGAATAGCACTTTATTTGCATAGCACTTAGCTTATATTATTGTCTAATATTTATTGATTAGTGTTTTCTTGTGATTTGTGTAGGCTTCATGAGCCAAAAGTTGAATATTGTGTTAAAATCGGCCAAAAGCAAAAAAAAAACCCCGCCAAAGGAGTGTTATTTGCACAAAAGAGAGAAATTACTATTTGCACCTACGTATTGCTAAGGGCACCAGTCTTATGGACTTGACTTTATGTCCAAGATGGGTGATCCAAATCCCAGCTCAATCCCATTTGTATTGAAGCGTACAGGTCAAAAGATACATTGAAGACCAATCTTTAAAAGGCTCTATATGATGATCCAGAACTCTGATTTGGGCCCGTAAACTGTCTATCTGAAGGTATTGATCCAAGCTACAACTTAGACCCAGAGAATTAGGGTTTCACGTGGTTCTACAGCATCCACCACGAGTTTTGACCTAATTTAAAAATCTTTGAGAGTAAGGATACTTTGTGTGCAAGCAAAAATATTTCTTATTTCATGAGGACTCATATATTGTAATCTCTATATAAAGAGAAGTAATAGGTTGGGTTTAGTAGTCGTGAACTTGTATTCTTGACTCATACTTCTTGCCTTCTTATTCTTATTCTCAATCAATAATAATAACCAATTCTCTTTCCCATTATGATTTTTTGTTCTTTTACTATTTCTTCCATGGTGTCATTATCAATGATGAGTAGCTAAATTCCCTTTAGGGGGAATGGTTGAAGCACTCTAGATAATACAAAATACACCATGTTTATTCTTTTATATTCATTGTGATTTAATTTCTTAATGCTTGTTTATTTCAATTTTAGATAGAAGTAAACATAATTATTTATGTATTTGTTGCATCCATGTTGTTAAATATTATTGTTAGAGTATAGGGAGACCTAACTATAATAGTAGTGTTAGATTAATCGGAGATATATGAAGGAATAGCTGAGAGGTGACTTTTACATATCTACAATTAATTTTTTTTATTGGAACCCTTTTGTAATCAAGTTGAATAGCTGAGAGGTGACGATTTGTTTACAAATCAATATACTAAGTTAATTGAATTGAAAAGCTGAGAGGTGACTGCTTAATTAACAAGGTATATTCAATGAATACATATAAAGAATCCCGTTTTAATTGAATGGAATAGCTTTGAGGTGATTATTTGATTATTATAGACATTAGTAATTATTTGGAATAGTTGAGAGGTGACTAAATAATTACTATAGATTGAATATGATTGAATATCATGTATGTTTTGCATTGTTTAGTTTGTGGATACCAATCATTCCCCCTAATCATCATAAGATCTTCTTTCCATCTCTTTCCATCTTCTAATATTAGTTTAAGTAATAATAGTATTTATTTTATTGCCTCTAGGAAATAGAATCAATCTCATTTTATTAGTTGATTCACTTGGTGTTCGTTAATTATTGTTTTCTATTGTGTTTGAGCTAAGAATCCCCTCTTCGAGGTGGATATGACCCTTGCTTGTTACTTGTTTTACATTAATAACCATGTATTACAGGCACAAGAATGAAAATCTTAATACAAATTCATCTTTTAATTAGTAGGATACACTCCATATATCCACTATCAAAATAGCGTCGTTGCCGCTTTAAGGAACGGAGTTCATTCAAACACAAGCGAGAATAGTAGTTTTAGGATATCATCCCACTTATATCCCTCCCACCCTTCTATTTCTATTTATTTCATTAGTTTTTTTAAGTCCTTTGTTAATTAGTCCTCTTAGTGATCATACAGCGAAGACGGATCGAAAAAAGCTCAAGGAACGAAGTTAATATATCAATTTGTAAAACATTGTGCAAAACAGAAAATTGCAGAAAAGTTACTAGTGTATACTTTACTCGATCTCGAGTCGAGTTCAGAACTGTAGACTTAGATCTCCAGTTGAGTTTTGCTGGATCTCGAGTCGAGATCACTAAAGGTCCAGCCCATCTCAAGTCGAGTTTGGACCAAAACCTGATACCTATTTGTGGAGCCCACATAAGTTGTTCCTGAGAATATTTTACTTTTGTTTTTTGTTGTTTGAGTGATTATGAGGGTAAACTCAGTAGTTTAATTTTTTCAGCATTTTTAGAGACTTGTAAGGTAATTAAATTTTCGATCCACGATGGGATCGCAGTTGTAATATTTTTAAAGTATGTGTTGTTAGGATTTATTTATTTAATTGTTCGCGTTGGATAGTAGAGCAAGGTTGTGGAGCTAGCCTTGAGTCTAGTAAGGAACGACTCCTAATTAAGGACGATTGAAACCCAATGAGCGGTTTCCCCTTAGTCGAATACAACTCGTCTTCTTCCCACTTTTGTGCGCTTGTGTTGGCACTTTACTTTTCTAGCACAAAGTGGGAAGTAACCATACTCCATACCCTCCTCGAATCCCTTGCAAGAGGAGTTTCTGTAATGATTAGCATAACCTTGGGTGTTGTTTGCTTTTAATTTAGTTTTTACTTTTTATTTAAACCGGGACTGACGGCGGACTTGGCCTGTGGAAAATGAAACTTAATATCAATTGATTGCAATATCCTAAGCTTAAAACTGAACCAACTAAAGCCATGCTATCACGATGTTCATTTGAGGCTTTAAGCAGATATTTCAACTAGTAATGCGTGAACAATTCTTTGATTGGAGAACAAACGAGAAATTGGGCCTGGAGCCCCTACAGATTACGTTTGTAGAATCACTGTGGTTATTTAATTAAGAAACGTCGCTTATGCACGAAAAACCTCCCACACTGGTTATTCGGTCGTTGACTCACAAAATATAAAGAGAATTCACAACGGAAACTTGGAAAAAAACTCATTGATTTGGGTGGACACAAAATCGAGTCAGTTTTGAGCCCCTTGCGAGATGTTTTTGAATGGTTAGGACTTGTATGGCATATGTAATGCACATCATGTATGTGTCTTAGGTATGGTAAAATCTGCATGTCCGATCCTCTTCAAGTCTACACAAGGCGCACAAGCACCGACCACACTCCTTCTGAGGAAGAGTTCAACGACTCAACCTTCATATCTTCTTCTGAGGAAAAGTTCAACGACTTAACCTCACTTGTTGAAGTAAATCCTGCACCTATGGCTCACGAGGCTAATGCCACCTACCTGCATAGTCTTACCCGAGACCAATGTAGATAGTTATCGCATTCGCCTTTAGATTTTCGGCATATTGCCTAAGTTCAATGGACTTCTACGGGAAGATCCATATCAACACCTAAACAAGTTTCTGATTGTGCTGAATACTTTCAAGGAGAAACATTTGTCTGATGAAGAAGTTAAGCTGAGGTTGTTCCCTTTTTTCTCTTGAAGATCGTGCATCTCACTGGTTACACAGTCTTTCTTCCAATTCCTTTCAAACCTGGGCTCAAGTAAGCAAAAAGTTTTTAAACACTATTTTCCTATCACCAAAACCAATGAGCTTGTTGATGCCATCAGAAAATTTTGGTAAAAAGATGATGAGGTTTTCTTTGATACATGGGAGAAGTTACAAGACCTGTTTATTCGGTGTCCACACCACAAAGTTGATGATACAGAAAAAGTCAGGATCATGTATAGAGGTCTCAACTATGCAACTAGGAACCTTGTTGAAAGCATTGTTCAAAATCTCGAATTCCTCGAGATCTCGACAAGTCTAAAACTCGAGATCTCGTTTGAGATATCGGGTGTCTTTGTTGAGATGAACAAGTTTTTTTAGCATATTTCGACACATATTTATATCTAATTAGTCTTTTTTAATTTAATTTTAATAGATTTCTCCTTGATTTAAAAAAATTATGGGCAATAACCTAAATTCAACTAATTTTTAGCTTATTAAGTAAATTACAAAATCTATAAGTTGAATTCTACGAATTTCACGATTTCAAATTTAAAATTTCATTTCGAACAAACTAATATTTGCAATTGATAGCAATCCTTTAATTTAACTCCAAAAAAAATTCAAAAAATTTATCATTTTTAAAAAATAAAATCATTATATCTTGAGCATCTCAACACTAAAAATATGATTTCTTGCGAGATCTCGTAATTTCTCGTGAGATCTCACTATTTCTCGCGAGATCTCGAAGATATCAACAAGGTTGGTATGGATATCATACCATTTGAGATCTCACAAATATCTCGTACCGAAGACTCCCATTTTCGAGATATCTCGCGAGATCTCGTGAGATCTCACGAGATTTAGAACAATGGTTGAAAGCATGAACGGTGGCGGTTTTCTTGATTTATCAACCGCCAAGGCTATGAAATTCTTTGAAAAACTAGCAGACAATAGCCAACAGTGAGATTCACTAGGATCATCCCCGAGAAACACTACCATGAAGATCTGCATGTCCGATCCTCTTCAAGTCTACAGGACGCCGATGTGGCAAAATTCAAAAATTTATGTTGACTTTCACTCAACGGGTTGCCAAGTTAACATGCAAAATTTTGATCGCCACAATGGCATATCGCTCGATGAAGATTAAGACCTTCTTTAACGCACTGAAGGGGTTGACGCACTGTATAACTTTTTTTAAAATAATTTTTTTCACAATATGCTAATCTCCGTTATGGAGTCCCTTCTAAGCAGGCTTAGGATATGGGCAGCGCATATGACAGACTATTTAGAAATTCAAATTTTCCCCAAATCATATAAAAAATCCTTAAACCCTTCTTCATTATACATAACAAGCCAACCTAACTCAATAACAAAGAACGATGGGAAATCAAATTACCACTTTTATTATTGTGGTCGGATTTCTTTTATCTCGTAATCATCAAACAAAGCCATGTTTCTATCAGGCTTTCACTTAACCAAAGAAAAAACAGAGTCCTCATCACCCAATAAGCTTTTTCATTCATCATTTTCTTCTACTTTATTTTTATGGAGAAACTGTTTTTCTAACAAAATCTCTTGATTTCGAACTTGTAACTTAGTTTATCGATATGGGGTTTTCTTGAATCTTGATAAGAAAAACTTGTTTGAAGCGAACCACTCACTATTTCTCTTTAGATGAAATAGTTCAGATTTAGTGACATGAGTTTTTTTTTTTTTTTTTTTTTTTTTTTTGAGAAAAACAAATTTTATTGATAAACTAAACGAATTACACAAAAGTAGAGGACAAACGCGCTACAAACTGCGCAGGCCAGGTTACACCACTACTGTCTTTAGTAAAATAATTACAGAGAAATAAAAGTGGTGTAATCCATGCCTTGAGGCCAATTATGATTGCCTGGAACTTGGTCATTCAGCTAGTCTAATTGCGCTGCTTTGGAAGAAGCATAGTTTGTCATTGCATCAGCACAAGCATTTGCTTCTCTATAATTCCAAGCAATTGAACCCATGAATATGTCTGATCTATTGAGAATGTCTTTAGTCATATCTCTTAGAGACCAATGAACATCCAAGTTCAAATTCTGCACTGTATTATGTAGCAATTGAGAATCAGTTTCCACCATGACATGTGTTAACTTCAGCTCCACACAAACTTGAAGACCAAGTAGTAGGGAAGAGAATTCAGCAACATTATTTGTGACATAGGGAATAGGTGTAGCTAGACCAAAGACGAAACAGTTATCAGTAGTTCTAAGTACACACTCTGCACCAGCTGGTCCTGGATTCCCGAGTGACATAAGTTCAAATTCAAAAAATTTCAATCACTCTGGTTCAACAACTATAATTCTTCAATAAAAAGGAAATCGATGAAATCCATTTATATTTGTGTTATTGATTTTAATTCAACTTGAATTTAATTTAAATTTCATAATTTGGGTATTTTGATATTTTCTTCTGATTGGATTTGATTTGAAGTTATAAATTTAAAGTTATGTTTTAAGTTACCACGTGCAAGTCACGTGAGTTTTCAGGGGTGTTTTGAAAATATTTTGAGTTTAATAGGGTTTTTCTAAAAAACCATCTTTGAACCCTAATAAAGAAAAAGCCCATCCGGGAACCCTAATTTATACTAAAGTTTGGCGACCAAAACCTAAATCACCCAAAAGCATTACATACAAAAGTAGAAATGCTCTGATTTCGAATTAAACGATTGAACTAGAAATGATGAATCAGTTTTAAAAATGATTCCATCAAAGTGTAATGGTACCACAGTACCACACTACCACCACTGTCATAGCCAATTTCTTTTGCAATGTAAAATGACTTGATTGACAAATAAACCACCCCCTTAGAGCAATCCCAATGGGAGGGCATTTGAGGAGGGCAGTGGTATGAAAAGCCCTTTCAACAAAAAAACCTCTCCCAATGGGATGGTGGGTCAAACATTCAACGGTAATCAGAACTTCCAATGTCATTTGATAGGGGAGAAAAGCGTCATCCAAAATGACATGTTAGTGGTATAAGACGAAATATAGTGTTCCATTTCAACTTTTTTCGGAACTCCATGTTCCGTCTTATTCACTTTTATTTTAATTTGGAACTTTAAGTTCCATCTTAACAATATTAACTACATTTGTAATACCGAAACTTTGAATTCTGTCTTAACTACATTTGTTCCGTCTTAACTACATTTGTAATACCGGAACTTTGAGTTTCGTCTTATAAAGCCTTTTAGTTTTGCAAACTGACATTTGTATATTTTACCATTGGCAAAATTTTGAAGGGGGTTTTGAGTTTGACCACCCTTAGTATAAGATAACTTTGAAGGTGGTTTTACCTGTGGAGTGCATTTGGGAAAGGCGGTAATGCAAAATGGCTTTCAAATAAAAAAACCTCTGCCAAATTGGGTCAACTTTTCAACAGGTAATAGAACTTACAATGTGATTTCAGAAGAGAGGAAAGTGTCATCCAAAATAACATGTGAGTAGTATAAGACAGAATACAGTCTTCCGTCGTATACACTTTTTAGAACTGTATGTCCCGTCTCATAAACTTCTTACAAATCGGAACTTTACAAATCGGAACTTCAAGTTTCGTCTTTTACATCACACTTTGTTTAAATAATTTCATTGGAACACAAAGTTCCTTCACATTCCTTACATTTTCCATTGGCTCAACATTGTTGATGGTTTTGACCACCAACCAAACTGCCCTCCCATTGGGAAGGCTCTTATCAGTACGTTTGTTGGATACTTGGGACGGGTTCATATGAAAAAGTCAAACTGAAAGTACAAGTGGGACCGACTCAGAGAAATACAGAAACCAAAGGAATTGGTGGTATCGGAAATTATTATATTTTGAGTTAAGATCACGGTGGTCTACCTCTACCACATATCTTGCATCCATTTTTCTCGAGAGTAGTTTTACAATCAGATCTTTGTTATTTGGATAGTACTCTTGTTGCTTAATTGACATGGATGTTCTTCTTGCGGCAAAAACCATCTTCCACCACCTCCTTTTATCCGGTTAGTGTTCAAAATTCATATCTAGTTGCAACTATTAAATGAAGTTTGATTTGTTAAGTTTTGGTGCAGTCCAAGTGTTTGTCAAAATGTTAAGATCAAGTTTATTGCAACACTATCCTTGTAGGTTTACATTGCCATTTGATTTTTGGTTGCGACTAAACATGGGGAAAGTAATTTACTGTATGTGTTTTTTATGCCCCCGAATTTGGACTGTGGGATTTTTGCCTTTAGGAATCTTTTTTTTTTTTTTGGCAAACATAAATGTTATGAGATTTCATTGATTTTATTCTTTCAACTTGTTTGTGGTAGTTTGATTTGTGATGTTTTGTTCTTTATGTGTTGCAGGTGTGTAAATTTGTGGTTAGTTTGCGTCAGATGTTCCTCTGTCTTTCTCTCACGAAGGTGAGGAGCAACTAAGCAGATTGTAACCGATCCCTTAATTCCAGTTACATGGAAGGCAAAGTGAGTTTACTTTTCTATACATCTATCACTATTCAATCTTAATAGATTATTTGTATTTTTGATATTATCCTAAAGTCAGGGTAGATCTTCTTTTGATAAACTAAAGTTTGTGGATTAAAAAAAAAAAAATACATACTTTTCATGTAAAGTGATGGTTTAGCTACACGTTTGTGCTTGGTAAATCATATCTAGTAGACCACGATATGAGAAGATCGACCTGATTTTATTAATTTCATAAATACAGTTCTAATGTTTGATAGCATCCTTTCATAGGACTGAGTTTAATATTAGCTTGATGAGTTCAGTTGGTGGGCTAAAGTATGTACAAGTGTTCACAAGATTTACAGAATGCAGAATAGTTTGTGACCTTGAAATGACTGGAACTTATTAACAGAAATTTGAGTAATCCCGATTAGAATAGCCCTAATGTCCAAAGCTATGAATATACATTCTTAACGAGGAACTACATGCTCGGAATAACAATCTCAAATCTCAATAGTATTGCGTCCTTGAACTTCACAAGTCCCTTCGTTTCTTTTTATTATAAGAACTTGTTTAAACTTGTGTTGAATCTCAATAGTTTGCGGCCTTGAAATTGACATCGACATCCTCACAACTGTGTTTCAAGTTGCATGTTATTTCGTGCAATCAATCTAATTTTTGGTTGTTTCACTTAACTTTCTAAACTGCCAAATGGAGATTTCTGTTTTCAATACGCTTTCTTTTGTCATTTGTATTTTTCTTGCACTAAAATAGTGGGGTACATTCTCTCTTGCGGCTTTTATTTAGGGAACTGACTTTTGCATCATCCTTTATCTTTTTAAATGGTTACTCTTGTTTTTCAAGTCGTCCTTTTTTTATAACCTCTTTTCCCTCATCTTTCCTCCATTTGTTGCCTGCAATCTCCAACACCCCTTACTCACTGTTATCTGTGGGATTGAAAAGTAATTGAAGAGACATTAAGGTCAAAACTCAAAAGGCAGCAGCAGAGATTCATCTTCCATCTTAAACATAATCATTGTCCATTGATTCTGGAAACTTGGATAGTCAGTTCGTGTTCATGAACCACTTTATGTCAAGTTAAAACTTTCAAACCTGGATTCAAATAAATAATACTCAAACTTCTTAGAATGTTGCTGCTCATTTATCAGGTTGGTAGTTGTGAACGGACAATCTAATCTGACTGAGTAAGCGCATTACTTGAAGGTAAGGAAGGGGATTAGTCGAATATATATATATATATATATATATATATATAACGTTTGATTGTTGCTTGAGAGGTCCGCCTTTTACTGTTATTAGGGAAGCTTTTGCTACCTCTATTAGCATTTGCATTGCTTATAGAAGTGGTTTCCTTTATATATGTTTGACCCACCAGAGAGGTTGAAGAAAAAAAGAATTGACAGAAACTGTGAAATGTGTGAAGGTGGGCTGGTGTGTGTGAGAGAAAAGAGAAGCCAAAGAAGTTAAAGGAAATATGTAGTTGAAAAAGTGTGGAGGTGATGAACTTATGTTAGAGTGAGAAAAGAAGCCAGAGTAGGATTATATACTGTTGAGTGTAGACGCCTAGTTGTAGAAGCCTATCTTTAGTGAACTCCCTTTGGTTTGTCTTTTTTGAGATGAATAAACTATCTTTAATTGTAAACTATCATTAGTTTGTCGCAAATTTTAAAAGTAACATATATTTGCCATGTCCTGATCTTGTTAATTTGATCTGACTTTGTTTATTTTATTGATTAGTAACCTCATTCCAGTTATAGTCTCACCTCATGAAATATACTCAGACACAGTTTCATTAGTTCTCTGTAATATGATGTTGACGTGTTTCAAATGGGGAGGCAATATCTCCCCAGTACAAGGGTGGAGCAGAGCTCACTGAGGGTGTGGATTTACTTTCTCCGTTTTCCGCTCAAGATAATGACTATGACAGATAGGAAAGGACTTTAGGCATCGTCATTTATAAAGAACAACAACGAGATCACATCCCAGTGCAAAGACTAATTCTACCTACTACTTACGTACTAGTGTTATTGCTGTAAGTAGTTTATGGTAAACGAAGCTAAAATGGATGGTCATTTGTTGAAGCAAACATAAAGTGAGGATTTAAAGTTTAAACTATGGAAAGACATTTCTTGAGAATTTAATGTGCTGGCCGAACTGTTTGGACTTATTTGGGTCTTGTTTTATGGAGTGGGTTATCTTGGTGTGTTTTCTGATTCAATGGATATCGATGTTAATTGTTTTTATAACAAAATTTTTAGGTTAAACTGTATGTTGAATTTTGTACTAATATTCCAAACTACATTGTGATGTACTCAGTCATTCTGCTATCTTTCGTTTTCATATTTTGTTGCGACTATACATGGGGAAAAGTGATTGATGACTTTCTATGCATTCGAGATATCTAAATTGATCAGGGCTATGTTAAATTGATAGATGGAAATATCTAATAGATTCAGGGTATTTGGTTTATCGCGTTTGTGAACATGAATATTATGAGGTTTCACTGTATTTATTCTATTAACTTGTACGTGGTAGTTTGACATGTGATATTTTGTTCATTTTGTGCTGCAGGTGTTTAAACTTTAAATTTGTGGATAGTTCTCGTTGGACGTTCCTGTTAACACTTTTTGTATCTCTCTCTTTGTCTCTCACAAAGGCGAAGAGCGACAAACCAGATCATGAATGATTCCTTCATTCCAGCTACATGGAAGGAAAAAGTGAGTTTTTTTTAATCTTATACATCGAATAGTTTTTAGACCTAATATTGCATTTGTATTTTTGATGTTATCGCAATAGAAGTCATCTTTTGATAGACTAAACTTTGTATGAACTTTGTGAAAAAATATACAACCTTTTCTTTTAAAGTGATGGTTTGTTTGCATCACTTGCAATCTTGCGTGTTTGTGCTAAGTTGTATAATTCATATCTAGTACACATGTATATTTCCTGGTCATTTTTATGTTACTGCATTATATGTATGAGAAGATCGATTTGATTTTATTTAATTTCGTAAATCCAGTTTAAATGCTTGATAATGTTCCTTCTTTTGTTCATAGGACTGAATTTTATATTAGATAGATGAGTTTAGTAGGTGACTAAAGGTTCCTTATTTATCTTACATGTGACTTTATCTGCTTTTATTGCTTATGTTCATGGTTTTGTTCTTAATACTGTGAGAAATTAAAGCTTTTCTACATGGCTATGTTTGGTTTGCGGATTCTAGATTCTGTGGAAAGTGTTTGAAATGCCTCTATATTAGTCTAAAATTAATGAAAACAAATTCCGGATCAGAGATTTCTACTCTAGAAAAATGGAAAGAGGCTTCCTTTAAATTAAAAAAGAAACCAAATTCCAGGGTTGATCGTAATATTATGTAAGTACAAATCTTTTCTCCTAAAATCTCTCTATCTTCTCCTGCCTCTCGCCACCATCTTCTTATTTAGTTTATTTTGTTTTCGCCTGAAATTTTGTCGGTTCCTGATATACCCTGGATTTTGAATTCTGCGGACCAAACACCACCCAGGTGTTCACATGATTTGGAGAACAGTTTGCAGTCTTGAAATGTCTGAAACTTTTATTAACAGAAATTTAAGTAATCACATTTAGAATAGTCCTAAGGTCAACCGAGGAACTACCTTATGCATTTTAATTGAGACCCTTGCAATTTTATTTCATGGGATATGTGATTTCTTGGAAACGTTCCACTGAACTTTAAAATATGACAAATGGAGTTTCATGTCAATAAATTGATTTTATCGTGTTTATTTTTCTTGCACAAAACTAATGGGTTACATTATATATTGCTGTTTTTTGTTTAACTCAACCATTTGTTTTATAAATTGTTATTCTTGTTTTCCATGTCGTCTGAGAAATAAAAGATAAGAGAAAAGAAAGGAGAAACGATGAACAACTAAATACTTACCAATTATTTATAATTACACCGTTGAATAATTAGCAAGTTTTAGAGTTGTATAGTTAAATAATTAACATTTTTTGCAATTGCATAATTAAATAATTAACATTTTTTTTAGAATTGCGCAGTTTATTAATTAACACATTTTTTTGGATTTGTTGTATTATCAAGCAATATAAACCCTAGATGACAATCTTAAACGAACCCTAACCATCAATAAACCCTAATTATTTGATTGATTTTAGACTTATTTGACTGATTTTAGAATTACTTGACTGATTTTAAGATTTTTTTCATCATTTTTGAAATTTTGACTTATTTTAGTTCATAAAATTTTTAAAGTGCAATGTTTGACCAACATTGTTTTAATGTGTTGTCTTAATGTTCATCAATTTAATTGACCATTTTTATCAAGGAGGGTGTTTAATTCTTTATTGACCAAGTTGACTAAAGTTGATTTTATTTAATTAGCCAATTTGGCACTCAATTTTGACCAAATTATAAAGTTAACTTGATTGATTTAAAGATTATCTTACATCGATTTTGAAATTTTGACTTATTTGACTTGACCAATTTTGACCCAAATTCCGAAGTCTGATTTTATTGATTTTAGAATATTTTTTTATCTCAGTTAACGGAGCTGACTAATTTTTCTTTTTCTAATAAAGTTGCTATTTGCCAACAATTTTAGTCAACCCCACAATGTTTGATAAATGTTATCAAAAATACCAAAGTTGACAAACAATATTAAGTCAACTCTATAATTTTTGATATACATTGCCAAATGTTGTCAGGTTGACCATTACTATGATTGGCATAAAACAATTCTATTAAAATAAAAATTAATCTGTTCTATTCAATTAAAAAATAAAAAATTCTGAAAGCAGTCAAGTCATGTGAACTACAGTATTTTGGTCAAAATTGGTCAACTCAAATAAGTCAAAACTACAAAAAAACGATGTAAAAAGTCTTAAAGGCAGTCAAATCAAGTTAATTTTTTTGTAAATTTGTCAAAATTGAGTGCCTAATTAGCTAAATCAAGAAGGTTAACTTTGTCAATTAAGGCCTGACATGGTAAAATTGATCAATTTAGTTGACGAATATTAAGTAAACTTTTGTCACTTTTGATCAAAATTGGCCAAACATTATTAGGCTGACTGATATTGTGGTTGGTATAAAACAATTATATTAGAAAATAAAAGTTAATCAATCCATTAAACGAGTTAATAAAAATTAAAATCAATCAAGTCATGTGGACTTAATACTAAGGTCAAATTGGTCAACTCAAATAGGTCCAACTTCGTTATTTACCTAGTAGCTAAACACTATGGGTCTATGGTGCGCCTGGTGCCATGGGGGAGTGCCAAAAAGTGGGGTGCAGAGAACCTTGTAAAAAAACATTGTAGAACATAGTTGAGAGTTGTGCATGGGATAATAGCTTTTTTTAGTCTTTTTGTTTTTTGTGCGTTCGATCTAATAAAAAAACAATTTTAAAATAAGGTGTACTGTTGGGTTTAATGATTTGTATTGTACTGTACAAAAATGCATATGTGATGTGTTAATTAGTGTTTTTAATAAATTGGTTTCATCTCGGGCTTCTTAGCACCTCTTTTCGGTTTTGGAAAAAACCAGTATGTAAGTCCAACTTTATGAGGATGAGGTCGGTAGTTTGGTGAGTTGATAAATAGTTTGACTGAATTATTGATTCTATTTTTTACTGAAACTGGAGTAATAGGTTAACAAGTCTTCAATAGTCTTTGATTCGTTTTTAATAACTACTAAAATGTACTAAAATGTACAGTACTACATCCCATAAAGCATTTTAATTTAGCCTGACATTTACAAGACTCGGTACATAAATCAATTTATAATATCTTAAAAGTTCAAACATTCCAACCTTGTGTTTTTTGGTTTTTTTTTTTTTTTATTTGGTAGCAATCCAACCTAGATTCAAATAAATAATACTCGAGTTTTTGAGAGAAAGTGTGTAGAGGTGATGGACTGATGTGTTGTGATAGAAAAGAGAAGCAGGAAGTTTTTGAGGAAGGAGGTAAACGAAAATAGTTGGCAGAAGTGTGGGGAGGTGATGTGTTAATTTATGTTAGAGGGAGAAGATAAGCCAGAGCAGGAAAAAAAAATACTTATGAGTGTAGTTGTGGAAGCTTATTTTTAGTAAACTCTCTTTGGTTTCCTAGTTTGTGTTTTGGAAAGAAATAAACTATCTTTATTTTGTTCCCAAAATTTAGATGCAACTTATCATTGACTTGTCCTGATCATTTTAATTTCATTCGACTTTGGATATTTCCCTGTGGAACAAGTCTGAGCATGCCCTGCCAAAAGATGTGCACACTGGTTACTAGTCCTAAAACAGAAAATAAACTCAACAGAATTAAAGAAAGAGGAAGCAATATATTTTGTTTCATCAAAATAGTTTTTTGTAGTCTAGGAGATATTGTTTGGCTTCCCTTGGAGGTAGTCCACAGCTCCTTTACTGTCAGATTCGATCACATTGTCGTTTAGTTGCTGTCTGATCCCTCTGCAGACTGCTTAGAGAATACCTTTGGATTCAGCTTCCTCTGAACTTCCAGTTGTGCTTGATTCATAATCTTCGAGGAGAAGACCATTCAAATTTCTGAGAATAAACCCTATACCAATAGGACTTTCAGCATTTGTTTTGTCTTCACTCTCCAATACTTTGGTGGAACTTAGACAAAAGATGAGGAAGAATCCAGAACTGTAATCTTTGAGCTGAATCTGTTCTTTGTTAGTTTATCCACCATTGAATGAATTCTGTTAGCAACAACTTCGGGCAAAACAAATTAATCTTGGAATACACAGAGAACTCCAAGTTAGCTTGTAAACAAGCCATTCTTTTGGTGGTTCCAACCAAGATTTTATCTACAATTCAAGTGTAATATTTTTAAAATGAACAAGCGTAAAGTTCCATTTGGTAGAGAACCAAACTGCATGGGTGCAAGGATAATCTAAAACTATGCGTCTCAGAGTCTCAAGAGTGGGATTACACATGGGGCAATTTTTTTCCGTGATTGTGAGGATGTGTCTGCCAATCCTTCTCTAGTAGGAAAAACATTTTGGCTGCACTTCCAGGCAAAGAGAATAGCTCTAGGAGTTGCAACAGATTTCCAAAGTTTTAGGCAAAGATTGGAAGATAAGAAGTGCTTTATTGGTTCACTAGTGCATAAAGCTTTATATATTGATTTAAAAATTTTCATTTTTTTGTTCCTCTCCATTTAATACTATCATGGCTAATATTTCCTTTTATATTAGTGTTTTTTATTTGGTGCACAATAGCAGGGATGAAGAGTTGATTTAAGAGAGTGAGATCCCACTGGGATGTGTGAGGGATGATGAGGTGATCCACATGAGTGTAGTTATGATGTTATTAACCGGAAGTAAAGAAGTGAATGGAGATAATTGTGGGAATCAAATGGTGTTAGGTTTTGATAGGTTGATGTAAAAATGTTATTCTTTCCAATGTCTTCATAATTTGTGATATGCTATGTATATCTTTTACATATGGCGTGCACACACACATGTATTTATGTATATTCCACACGTTTATGACTCACCGAGTCAACCCTTAAGTTTTTGACTTAACTTGATCTAATATATTTCGAGCGAGCTGAGTTTTCGAGTTTTTGAACCTTGTTCTAAATTATGCCTTTTGGAAGTTTGAAATAGGACATGTTGTAAGAGGAGATGGTAGAGGTGACAAAGTTATTTAAAGTAGTTGTACCATCCTGCACGTTTTTTTCTACTCTATTCCTGATATGGTTGAAGAGGATGGATTTTTTTTTTTTTTACATAAAAAATAGGGGTACCAAGGTAGAGAGGTCCTCTTTTTTGTTTAGAATTTTTATATTAAGAGTTTGACAAATACAATTTTGGTTGATGGGAGAGATGTTGTTATTGAACAAGATTCCAAACTTTTCAAAGTGTATTTGTAGACCTGAAATGGAGCAGAAGGTTTGAAAAGTGCTAAGAATTTCCCGAGCCTCTTCTTTTTTCAGCTTTGCAGAAGATAAAAATATCATCTGCAAAAAGAAGGTGGGAGATGGGGGACTAAGTCTAGAAACTTTAATCCCATGGATTTTCCCTTCCTCACATTTTGCATTAATCAATCTTAAAAGGAGTTTCATGCAAATTACGAACATGAGGGGGAAAAAGAGTCTCCTTGTCAATGCTGCTTTGATAAGGAACATGTTGATGCATCTTCAGATAACACTTTACCGAACGGTGATATTATCGTTTTGCTTAAAGAAAATTTTATTTAATCACCGAAAAAACAAAATTTACAATCCTGATCAGTGATCCTTAGGTAAAAAAGGTGATCAATGACAGTGTTCTCCTTTCACATTTCCAATCCTTGTATCCATCCATATTTCACATTAATGATTTTTTTTTATTTTGTTTTGCCAAGTAAGCTGGGTTAGACTTGCAGTCATTGGCAAGTGAAATGGATCTGTTGTATGGGACTCAAGCCCATAGAAAGGTTGTGGTTTTTGTTGTGCTCCAGAGAAAATGTTCTCCACATTTGTATTGTATTGTATCTTGTGATGTTGATTCTGTTGTAAGTTTTCCAATTGTTAATCACCAGGTCGTCCATGGCACGACCTAACTTACTCCGACCACAACAGCTCGAGTATATGACCGTTGGCGACCTCATTATACGCATGTGCCCTTAATCAATGCTCAGAGAATATCTTAGTCTGTTACACATTTAATGCTAGATATCACGCAATCAATAGATGTCAGAGAATTCGCATGATCCTATGATCTGCGCCCTTTCACCTTCTATAAGAATAGAACTACGATGACTTGATCTCTAAGTTCCTCTCCCTCGAGCTAGAGTACGTAGGCAATCTCGACCTCGTCGAGGTGCAGCCACCCCGAATCTCAATCTCCCACCTTGGTCAGGCAAACAACGATCTGACCTAGTTAATGCATTAATCTGTAAATAGGTTAATACATTTGGCGCCGACTGAAATGATTCGATTATATCGGAAAACCAACCCTCCCACCCAACTCAAAGTCACAAGCCACTATTCAATTCTCAAATGGCTAACCAAGACGATATTATCCAAGAATTGAGAGACGAACTCACCCGTCTCCAAGAAGAAAACACGCAGCTAATGGCTGCAAGTGATGTCGACACAACTAACGACCAGGGAGGAGTCATTGCCAATGATAACAACCGCAAGTACGAATAACTCAGCCAACAGCTCGCTGAATTCAAAGCCTCCCAGGCCGGCATTCAAATAAGCAAAGGTCGCACAGCTGAAAAGCTCGTTGTCCAATCTTTGCAACACTTTGAGGAGTCTTCGTTCACCAAGGAGATCCTGGAGCAAGAATTGCCTAACAAACTCAATGCACCGAAATTCGATCAATGCTCTGGCGTTGAAGATCCAACAGATCACATCAAAGGATTCCGCAAATTGCTCCCACTGATCAAAGAAGATCACCTGCTTTGCTTATTATTCCAATCCAGTCTCACTGGACCAGCGCTCGACTGGTTCCATCGTCTCAAGCCAGGGTCAATTAGCTCGTTCAGCGACCTGGAGAAGCAGTTCGTTATTTTCTACATTCATAACAAAAAGCGTCTAGTCACTATCGATGCAATGTTTAAGGTAAAACAAAGAGAGGGGGAATTGTTGAGTGATTTCTTCGCTCGATTCAAAACCGAATTACATTCCATTCAAGATTTTGCAAAGGACCATGAACGCTTTGCGACCATTGCATTTTCCCACGGTCTGATCCCTGGATTCGACCTCCACAAATCATTTTCCATGAAAAGACCAACTTCTCTCGACGAGCTCTATTTCAAGGTAGATCGTTATATCAAACTAGAGGAAACCTTGGTCGGAAGGGTGAAAAGCCATGTTATCGCAAACCTAGAAGGGGGCTCCACCAAAGGACCTCGATCAGAAAAAAAAAAAAAAAAAAAAAGGAGGTTCAAGGCTAAGCCGCTGCCCACCGAGCAGCGTGAATATCACCAATTTACACGACCTGCAGGATATATTTATGAGAGAATCAAGCATGACCACTAGTGCAAGATTCCAGATTTCATATCACTCGAGGACACATTTGGTCGTCCATACTGCAAGGTCCACAAGGTGAGGCGCCATCAAACAGATGATTGCCGCATACTGAAGCGAGCTCTTCAGACATGGGTTGATGAGAAAAGGCTGAACAACTGGATCTACAATAGGCAAGATGACTCTAGAGAAAAGAAAACCAAGAAGAGATCCAGAACACCCCCACGTTTTGCCAAACGATCTCAAAGCAAGGCAAGAACTGCCCTCTTCAAGTCCAGCACGCAGCAGAGGGGCAACCTCTCAAGAAGATTAGGTCTCACTGGCGACCTCCGCGACCAAATAAACGAACAGGTCGCAAACAGGATAGAAGAAGATAGTGAGACAGAGAGTCATGTCACCTACATGATCTATGAGTCCACACCAGTTCCAAGGGAGAAGAAAAGGCGAGTAGAACACCTTCACCACGTCTACTCCATCACAGGTCGAGCAGCTAGAACTAACGTTCTTCCTCGACAAAAAATAGACATGTGCTTCACAGAAGACGACCTGAATAAGGTCGCAACTCCACACAACGGCGCACTAGTCGTTGAGTTAAAAATTGCCGACTACACTGTCAAAAGGGTCATGATCGACCCAGGAGCGACCTGCAACATATTGATGTACAAGACCTTCAAGGTTATGAGACTACCTGATTCAGTCCTCATTCTTGACTTCACTTCGATCTTGGGCTTCAACAGTTCAAGGGAGGACCCAAAAGGAGAGATATTACTGCCCGTTTCTATTGGCAAAAAAGAAGATAGAGTCTCAGTCACAACCAAGTTCAGCATTCTCAACATTGCGAGCAAGTACACTGCAATACTTGGCCGCAAATGGATACACTCCATGAGAGGAGCTTAGAGGCAACCAAAACGCAGCTCAAGAATGTCATGGAATCATAGAAGTTGTGACAAATGAAAAGCTAACGGCCTTAGGAAACAAGGAGGTTGCAACTCCAACCAAGAGTCCTGCTAAGGGAAAAGCAGAGGCCACACACACGAGCAAATAACAACCACAGAAGAGCAAACGAGTTCCCCTCAACTCTCACTTGGAACCACAGATCCTGGAGTGCAAGTGAACTTAGGGTCAGAGGACGACCCCAAGTACGTTTACGTGGGCTCAGAGTTAGGAATAAATAAGTACAATGAGTTTGTAAATTTCATTTCTCTCAATAAAGATGTTTATGCTTGGTCGTTTATTGATATGCCTGGTATAGATCGATCAATTGCATGCCATAAGTTATGACCTCAGGAAACAAAGAGGTCGCAACTCCAACCAAGAGTCCTGCCAAGGGAAAAGCAGAGGCCACACACACAGCCAAATATTAACAATAGAAGAGCAAACGAGCTCCCCTCAACTCTCACTTGGAAGGATAGATCCTGGAGTGAAAGTGAACTTAGGGTTAGAGGACGACCCCTAGTTGTTTATGTGGGCTCAGAGTTAGGAATAAATAAGTACAATGAGTTTGTAAATTTCATTTCTCCCAATAAAGATGTTTTTTCTTGGTCGTTTATTGATATGCCTGGTATAAATCGATCAATTGCATGCCATAAGTTATGAGTAAATCCCAAATTTCGACCTGTCAAACAAAAAGCAAGGCTACTTGCCCTTAATTTCATCAGGCCGTTAATGATGAAATCAATAAACTCAAACAGGTCGGATTCATTAAAAAAGTTGACACACCTGATTGGTTGGCCAACATAGTTCCAGTCTTGAAAAAGAATGAGAAGACAAGAGTCTGCATCGACTTCACAAGTTTGAACAAAGTTTGTCCCAAAGATTCACTCGCACTCCCACGAATCGATAGGCTAGTCGATCAGACTTGCGTTTCGAACTCCTATCATTAATGGATGCATATTCAGGGTACAACCAAATCCCAATGCACAAGCCTGATCAAAACAAGACCTCATTCACCACTAAATAAGGAATTTTTTGCTACAAGGTTATACCTTTTGGCCTCAGAAATGCAGGGACGACTGGTCACCAAAATGTTCGACGACCTACTAGGTCGAACAATGGAGGTCTCCATTGATGACATGTTAGTTAAGAGCAATTACGAGCAGAATCACTTGACTAATCTCGACCAGGCATTTGAGAGATTACGACAGTTCAAGATGAGACTTAATCCAGAGAAATGTCTATTCGGGGTCGCATCAGGGAAGTTTCTCGGTTACTAAGTCTCAAAAAGAGGAATTTAAGCAAATCCTGACTAGATCAGAGCCCTGGTCGATATGCCCAGCCCGATGACTAAGAAGCAAATACAGAAACTCAACTGCATGGTATTAGCTCTCAATAGATTCATTTCTAGAACATCCGATAAACGTCGACCAATGCTTCACATTCTAAGAAAGGGGGCTGCATATCAATGGACAGATGAATGCGAGCAAGCTTTCGCCGATCTCAAAGCATACTTATCCACTCCACCAGTTCTCACTAAGCCAGATGATGAAGATGTCCTCGGAATCTACCTCGCCACATCATATTTTGCGATCGGTGCGGTACTATTCAAAGAAGAAAATCAGGTCGAAAGACCAAATTATTTCACAAGTAAAGTGTTGCAGCAGGCAGAAATAAGGTACACACCTCTAGAAAAATTAGCATTAGCTCTTCTGTACGTTGGATGCAAGTTCAGGCCTTATTTCCAAGCACACACAGTTAAAGTAATCACCGACCAACCACTACAACACATTCTAGAAAAGAAAAACAAAACAGGTCGTATGGCCCGATGGGCAACTGAGCTCGATGATTACACATTTGAGTTCGTACCTAGCCAGGCAGTTAAGAGTCAGGTCGTAGCTGACTTCTTGGCAGATTACCCTGCTGAAGACTCAAGTTGGGAACCAGAACTAGAGACTAGACCAATCCAAGTTGATCCACCAAACACTTGACAATTGTACGTTGATGGTTCACACAATGCAAATGGAAGTGGGATTGGTGCCGTACTCATCTCACCTGAGGGCTCACAACATAAAAGATCAACTCGATTAGACTTCTCGACCTCCAACAACGAGGCCGAATATGAAGCCTTAATCCAAGATCTACAGATGGTCATCGACCTCCAAGCAGGTCGACTCAAAGTGTTCAGTGATTCTCAACTGGTAGTGAATCAGATTACAAGTAACTACCAAATTCATGGAGTCAATTTGATAAGATATGCAAGCAAGGAAAATGAACTAATTAAGAAATTCAGTTTCTTCACCATCGCTCACATCCCAAGAGATGACAACAAACATGCTGATTCACTCACATTCCTTGCATCCAAGGTCAAATCAGATCGACCTCGAACTCTGACAATAGCAGTAAACACGCTACTTGTGTATTTACAAACACAAGAAGAAGTCAACCAAATCAACAACCTTCTAAATATGACCTCAGAAAACATCAAAGGAACATGGATGAAACCCTTCATCAATTACTTGCAAACAAGCGAGCTCCCAACTAACAAGAAAGAAGCCAACCAGTTGTTACATAAAGTCACTATGTACAAGTTACATGACGAAAAGCTATTTCGGAAATCGGCCACTAGTTTACCTTTAAAATGCTTAATTCCCAAGCATGGGCAAATCATCTTCCAAGAAATCCATGAAGAAGAATGTGGAAATCATTTAGGAGGGCGCACCCTTGCTCATAAAGCGATCTCACAAGGATATTTTTGGCCGACAATGAATGAAGATGCAAAGAAATTTGTATTAATGTGCAAAGAGTGTCAACGTTTCGCTGATCACACTCATCAGCACCCCAACGACCTCATTAATATCACAACTCCTTGGCCATGTCATATGTGGGGGCTCGACATCATGGGTTCACTAATCAAAGAGAAGAAATCTGAGAAGATATTTATCCTGGTCACAGTAGACTACTTCACTAAGTGGGTTGAAGCTATTGCTCTCACCAATGTCACTCAAGCATATGTGAGAAGATTTCTGTGGGAAAACATCATTACCAGATTTGGACTGCCCAAAAGGTTTGTCACCGATAACGGGACTCTGTTCGTTGGAAAGAACATTAAGGCTTTCTACGAACTGTGAAAAATCGAGCACTCCAGGTCAGCTCCTCGATATCCACAGAGTAATGGTCAGGTCGAAGCTGCAAATAGGTAAATCTTATCTAACTTAAAGAAAAAACTTGAAGACCAAGAAGACCAATGGCCCCAACAGCTCGAAAACATCCTCTGGGCAAACATAACCATTCCTAGAACAACAACATGAATGTCACCATTCAGTCTATGTTATGGAGTAGAAGCTGTAATTCCAACCAAACTCCCATTTGGCACGACCAAGTTATTACTGGTCGATACCGGCCTCAACAATCAAGCCTGGTCGTTCGGAATAGATTTGGTCGAAGAAAGAAGAAACCATGCAACCATTAAGCTTGACCAATACCAGCAAAGATTGAAACAAGCTTACAACAAAGGAGTACGACCTCGATCTTTCCAACCAAGAGAGCTCGTACTAAGAAGAATGTTCCACAACAAGATAAAGATAAAGACAAATATTAAGAAGTTCAATACTAACTGGGAAGGACCTTACATCGTCACAAAGGTTCAAAGCAATGGCTCCTATCGTCTACAAACTCCAGAAGGAGAGGATGTCAAGAATCCATGAAATGCTTATCATTTGAAGAAGAAATTTTACCAATAAATGTAAGCATGCATTTTCATATTTTCTCAATCAACAAGCTCGATTTTGCCTTCAACTCAATTCATACGTGAATGGCTTGAATAGGCCAAAACCAATCGTGCTAGACCATTAATTATCAATACCCTAGTCCCTTTGATAATTGTATAAGTGTTAAGTTGACATCGATACTCCAACTAGCACTCTTTTACTTAGGTCATAACAATCCCACGACCTATGTAAACTCGAGCTCACTACTAAGCGACCAGATCTCATCCCAGGTCAAATCTACATCTTAAAAATTATCATTTTTATGTGTTTGCCATCTAGTTGTACAGACAATACAACAACAAAAAGGGAATACGAATAATGTAAACGAACTAATGTTTATTTTATTACTTCAAGTTTAACTAACTATTACAGGAAAGCGATCTAGTCGCTATATTACATCAAAGACCTATACTACTTGGGGGCTACTTCAGCATCCTCAGTAACTCCAGCTCGTAAAATCAAAGTACCTGCAAACAGTAATACAAGAAACAAGCAGATACAACACACAGGAATACAAAAGCAAATTCATTCAAAAACATGCAAGAGAAAATATTTCAGTTCATCTTGCTTGCAGCCATTCATCTCGTCTACCTGCCTTCTGAACGAGCTACCAAGACTCCCTGGAAACTAGTCGCCCAAAGAAGCAGGAGACATTATCCACAACAGAAAACCAAATCGCAGAAAAAAAAAAAAAAAAAAAAGACGCAATCGACTTGCCTAAAGACAGAACCAGAGCGCCAATAATGGACGAGGTCGAAACCAAGCCCGTTCAAGACTAATGTTTTCAAGCCACACAAGGCCACCATCAACAAAACAAGATTAAAACTTCCCAGAACAAAAACTGTTTAAAACCTCACACCTCTCTAGACAAAAAAAAGAAAAGAAGAAAAATCACTGCTCCTGAACGCGCTCCTTCTGCTCGACCTGCATGTCATCAACGCTAAGTTGCTGCGCATCTGGGCCCAACGAGGTGTCCTTAGGGGCAATCAGATCAAGATCATCTTGCCCCTGCGTCTCCTCTTCAATGGCCGAACCCAAATCCTTTAGCTGCCTCTCCAGATCAGCACAGTGAGCTTGCCACAGTAGCCCGTTGTCTTCACATCGCTTGTTAGCTACAACCAGATCAGACTTCAGGTCGAGCAATTCAAGTTCCAAGGTCACCACATCCTTCTCCTTGTCCTTCAGTTTTAGGTCGCGAATTAATACATCATTACGAGCAGAATGCAGCTGGTCCCTCAGCCTCTTCAAATCCAGATCGGCATGTGCCCCAGCTTCAGCTATGCCTCTAATATCTTGGAAGGAAGTGTTGAGCTACAAGCAACAACGACAAAATCAAACAGGAAAACTAACAAGAAAAGCTTATACGGAGTCCAAATAACTTACCAACGATATTCTGTAGTTGATCTTGAAAAACATGTGCGCCAAGCTCTGACCCTTCATTGCGAGATGATCAGCCTCCAAGACCATAGCCTCATTGATAGCTCGAGAAACATAGGCATCAGAAAGGGCACTGTCATTGCACATGACCTGAACATCCTCGCCCTGACGGTTGCAATAACCTATGGGACCTGGAAGGAAAGGACCAGCGACCTGCTTACCTTTGATCGATGAACGACCAGCTGACTTGGACAATTGCTCTTCAGGAGCAGGAGAACGAGCAACGACCTCAGAAGCTCGAATAACAGGAGGAGGAGCAGCGATCTTCACAGAACTAGACAAAGTTCTCTTCTCACCTTTGGAGCTAACATTGTATCTTGGAGCAGATGGTGGTGGTGACACAATTCTTACCTCATCAACAACAGCCTTGCTAGAACTACCCTTACCCTTCTCACCAGACTTCCTCAAGCTTGCCATGAAATTCGACCTCAGAGCTTTCCTCCTTTCCAACTCGTCCGCAACAGTCTTGGGACAACCTTTAGGAGTGAAGTAATCCTTATGGGGAGGAAGCAGTTTCAATTTTCTTTCGTCTGACCAGGAGCCAAATACGTTCAGGCTAGCATCGAGGTCGATATTCTTGGCAAGGGAATTGTCTTTAATTGCGCAAAACAAAAAGAATTATTAGTATCCGAGGAAGAGTAAGGAAAATGCAAAACTAACGACCTACGATGAACGACATCCAACTTACGTTCATCAGACACATTCCTAGTGACATAAAACAAGCAGAGACCCTCCTCAGTCACACAACCAATAAACAAAATAGGCTCTTTCCAGCAGCCCTCACTACTAACAGGGTAAATAAGAGGCAATCGTTCTGGACGAACTTGCATGTTATAACCCCCACCCTCACTCTTCGCAGATCGCTTGAAGATAAAGTGTCCCAGAATGTCAGCTATGGTCAAATTCCACTTATGAAGAGAAAGGTCGTCAATTACCCTCATATTCCTCTAAAAGTTCCCATTCATTTGACAAGGAGCTCGCTTAATTGAATTTAATAGCTCCACAGCAAGAAAAGAAAGAGGAAGCCTCAGGCCAGCTCGAAATTGACCCAACGTAAACACGATCGAGAAAGGGATATAAGGTCGGTACACAGCTATCAACAAACGACCTCCCAGAAATCGAATCTCCAAATTCTTTATACGGTCTAAACCATACCCAGATCGAAAACCTAAATCCCTCTTACCATAAGAACGATTCACAACCTTATGGAGTCTACCATCATCACCCTCCACAAGATAATCATCCTCACTGTCATCACCATGAGGACCACTACAACTTGAACTGTGCTTGACACCTCCAACCACCTCACCCTCATGGGAGGAGCTCGCTCCATCACCACTTTGAGTCCTCTCATCACTCACAGACTCATATTTATATTCTCCACCACCACTCAAATGATTGTTCTGAGAATCACTGGCCTCAGACATCTCTCCAAACACAAATGCAAATAGAAAAAGAAACGAAAAGAGGAAAGAAAAATAAAGAAGAAAGGAGCACTGGCCTCAGACAAATCACTTAGAATCCAGGTTGCACAAGCAAATGAGCAGCACCTCGACAGCAACACAACAGTAAGATATGAAACACGGAAGCTATCTGTTTCTTATATAGTGTCCAAGATAAAATGCAAGCCGTCGATCAAAACCAAATCAACGATCAAGATCAAACAAAGAAGGGCAACAGGTTTGCGGTTATTCTCCGCTACCAAGACTGTTTGTATTAACCGTTGGATCATCCACATGTCCAAAGCAGAGGAAAAGAAGCAAGTGTGTCACAGTTGCCATAATAATTACCGTTAAGCAGCTCGAGGAAACTTCTCCACTTCCCCATAAAAGCGCAATGATTATGCCCAACAACAATGCATGAAAGCCACATGTCCACCTTTCAAAATTCGAAACCAGGTCGACATAAAAGGAGTTCGCACATCTTCTTTTCAGCACGAACTACGTTCAACCTAAAAAGAGGGGGCTTATGTAAGGGTACTACATACAACAACCAATCAAACACGACATGTGGCATGCCCAACAGTTCACCAGGTCGCCCACGACACGACCTAACTTACTTTGACCAGAACAACTCGAGTATATGACCGTTGGCGACCTCATTATATGAACGTGCCCTTTATCAATGCTCAGAGAATATCTTGGTCTGTTGCACATTTAATGCCAGATATCACGCAATCTATAGATGTCGAAGAATCCGCATGATCCCATGATCTGCACCCTTTCACATTCTATAAGAATAGAACTACGATGGCTTGATCTCTAAGTTCCTCTCCCCCGAACTAGAGTACGTAGACAATCTCGACCTCATCGAGGTGCAGCCACCCCCGATCTCAATCTCCCACCTTGATCAGGCAAACAACGACCTGACCTAGTTAATGCATTATTCTGGAAACAGGTTAATACAATTTATATTTATATTATAATTCAGATGGATGTTGAAGTTGTTAATTAGATAATTGGCAATATACAAAAGTTAAAACATAAAACGCAATACGCAAAAGCAAAAAAAAAATCCTCACAAGGATTTTCAGTTAAATCTTATTAAATATGCATATGATATTATATGTTAAGCAATCAACCTTGATATTTGATATCTTTACTAATAATCAAACTATTGGTAGAAAGGACCTTCAAGACTTCATTTTCCTTGGTAAAAGGATTGTTAGCAACATGAAATTCATCATAACAATCATTCATTTTCGAAAACCCCGTGAATATTGCAGACAAAGTGGCATCCACGGTACTCTTATCTTTCTCCTTCATGGCCTGTAGTACATTCACCATGTTATCAACTGCATTTTCATATTCGGTTTTGGTATGTTCAAGGCATTGCTTCAATTCACCAGTTGCAGTTGGAAGACGTTGTTTAAGTGTTGTCAAAGTTTTTAATGTTTGAACAATAGTTGCTTGGATGTTTGCTTTCAATGCCTTTTGAAAACCTCCTTGTACATTTTTCAATATAGCATTACATAGTGCTGGGAATTCTGTCTTTGCGCATAATGTAGTAGCGTTTATTTGTGCTGCTTGAGCACTTGTGAGGAAAAATATAGCTGTTGTTGCTGCGAATAGAATAATTAAGTGTTGATTGGAAGCCATGTTTAGGAAAATATTGATTGGAAAGAAGAGCTAGACATTCATTTTTGTGAAGAGAAAGGTATTGTTTATATACAATATATCAGAAACAGATATCAACCATTTTTTTCTTAATTCAGACTTATGTCAACCATTATTCAACAACGTAACAGATTATAAATGTAGATAGTTTCTAATTGGGACTTTTTGCATGGTATACGATAACAAACACAAAACACCAAATTGTAAGAAAATTAGTTAAACATAGGTAAAATTGATAAAAAATACAACATACTATACCATTTTTTTCCATTAATACAATGTACAAAAAAATTGACCAAATAATGCTTGTGCTTTCATTTTGTTTCTACGTTATACAATCTGTTAAAATGAAACTAATAGATTGCTTACATGTATACAATTTTCTGACGTGGCTTTATCTAATTAATGAATATGCTGAGGTGTAAGAAGCATAACAAAAGTTTAAGTAATCCACGTGTTAGCAGATCTTATTACCACATGTTTCGATCTCAGTCGTCTAAATCGATTTTTCCTAAATGCTAAAATGTAACACCCCAGGTCGGCAGGTGGTTTGCCGAGTGGTGTGTCCTACGACACGTGAGAGGATGATGTCCTAACATTGGAATATAGGTATACATCTGTCATATATAATCACCGAGGCCTTTTGGGCTCACTTAGCTCCAGAGTTCGAAAGTACTCCGGAGTTAAGCGTGCTCGGGTGGGAGTAATCTCAGGATGGGTGACCTCCTGGGAAGCAGGCTGCTGCCCATAAAACCCCACACTGTCGGACGTCCGCAAATATCTCACTCTATTAAAGAAGATGACGAAGCTTTTGATGCACCAATATTAATGGGAAGAGTTTGATGGTGAGGATGATAATGAAGACATAAAGCTTGAATTTAGAGATTAGAAAACTAGGGTTTCTGAAACTTTGATTTGGGGATAAATCAATTTGAGAAGAAGAAGTGTACAATTGTTTATAAATAGAGAATCACGTGCCAATTTTGAACTACCAGAAATTATTATCAACTTTTATTTAATTAGACAAAGCCATGTCAGAAAATTTTGTACATGTAAGCAGTCTGTTAGCTTCATTTTAACAGAGTATAACGTAGAAACAAAATGAAAGTACAAGTATTGTTTGGTCAATTTTTTTGTACATTGTATCATAGGTGAAAAAATCGAATTTGCCGACCGGATATTCACGAAATATTCCGGTTTTTGGCAGATCGGATCGGTACGGCATACGGCATATAAATGGATTTTAAAACACCCCATGCCGTTCGGAATTTATCGGATATTCACGAAATATTCGGCAAAAACCGATATTTATCGAAATTTATGAAATTTTCGATTATAAAATTAACACATTTATTTTTAATCCCCCCGAACTAGAATTTTCGATGAGATTATCAAAAAAAGGTCCAAAAGGCACTAGACGTTTGGAAACTTTCGCGACGAACTTCATGGCCCTCTCAATTGATATAATATAAAGAAAGTTAAATTTCATCGTTCATTTTCCCGCTCAATTGAAAGTAACAATTAATGCTTCTAAGGTTATTGCAAGTCAGAATGTAGGAAGGAATGTAGTGAATAATTGGTATCAGAATGTAGGAAGGAATGTCATGGGAATATTACTGTACTGAGTTCGTCCCCACACGTATGCGACTCGAAGCTCATCGGTTTGACATGGGGCGTCTATCATTCTGGGGTTAGCATGTCTTTTATTTTGATTATTAAAATAAAACTATGGGTTGAGTTGTAATGAGGTTGTTTGTGTTTAGTTCTTGTATTGTAAACATATAAAAGTTCTATGAATATCCGCCCGATATTTACGATTTTTTCACCTATGAGTAAAACTATCTTGTGTAATAGTTCCGTCTTAGCTTCCTTGTATGATTTGTCGTGTGTTTAATTTGTAATGTATGTTTTTCTTTTAATTATAAGTTTATATATCGAAATCAGAAGAAAAACACGAAAAGTGCAGAAAACCTCCCAATTTTCCGAATTTTTCGCGAATATCCGCAAAAAATTCCGACACATTCGAATTTACCAAACCTCCCATATCCGACATGGGAGGTCGGATATTCGCGGAATAATCCGGTTTTTGGCAGATCGGATATCCGGACTTAAACGATTTTTTCACCTATGCATTGTATTAATCGGAAAAAGTGGTATAGTACGTTGTATTTTTTATCAACCTATATAGGACAACACAAATCATGGTGTATAACACGGGTTCAACAACTAGTAAGGCCTAATTAGTTTGTTATTAGACTCACTTCACCTGGACTAAAGTGCTAAACAGACCCAAGGACCAACTCACTTCATCCCATACATCGCAAATATAATAGAAATCAATAAATAACAATGGGGTATTTTGTATTTGGTCCCTCTAGAACATTTGTATTTAGCAAGTGGTATAGAGTTTTTCATTTATCAGTATTTAGTCCCTTTTCCGTTACTTGACTAACAGTCAACTCAATTGACTGTAGTCAAACCACCCAATTTTTCAAAATGCCTAGACTACCTATGCACGTGCGAGGCACATGTTTTAGTGAGAAGAAAAATAAATTTTTAAACTCTACCTTGACAAAAGAATAAGTTTTATCACTTAAATTTGCAAATGAAGAACTACCCATTAATGATTTTGAAAAACCCAATACCCATTGTTCTTCATCCTTCAAAGTTTATTGCTCTTGGTCTATGAATCACTTTTGTAAATCATTTTTATGAATTGGCTTATAAAATAAAATAATTTTTAAGCTTCTTTCTCATCTTCTTCATCTTTGAGGTATAGAGAATGTTTTGGTTTTGTTGGGTATTGGGTTTCAATTTCTATTACTTGATAAGAACAATGGATGGGTATTAGGTTTCCAAATTGGAAGAGAAGAAAAATGGGTATTTGGTTTTCAATTTTAATTGTTTGGCAAGAACTATGGGTATTAAGTATTTATAGAAGAACAATAAGTGTTGGGTTTTCATTTTCAATTGCTTGACAAAAAGAATGACTTTTCAATTTCAATTGCTTTAAAAGAAAATTGGGTTTCAATCTTGATAATTTTTGGGGTTGGTTTTCTTGATTTTGTATTGAGGGTTGTTAGATTGATGGGATATTACTTTGCAAGATTTTGTTATTGTTGTTTATCACTATCTTTGTTTTTTTATTTCTATTATTTTGTTTAGTTTATTTATATTTATTGGTTTATTTTGGACCATTGGATGAAGCATAGAATGATATTTGTTGTTCATAAAAATGCACATGATTAACATGTGCATGGGTAGTTTAGGTATTTTAAAAACTTGGATGGTTTGACTACAGTCAACAGAGTTGACTACCAGTCAAATAACGGAAAAAGGACCAACTGCTAATAATTGAAAAACTCTATACCACTTGCTAAATATGAATGTTCTAGAGGGACCAAATACAAAATAACCCAATAACAATCTATACAAATTCATGTTTGTAAAATAAAAACGAAATGAATAAAGCCATGAAATCCTTACATTTAATCTCCTGTAATATAATTTTTTTTAAAAAAGTGGTTGTGCTGGGCAAATAACAAACATACAAGTGATCTCAGACCCATTTCTATCTCAGACCCATTTCTTTTCATTCATAATTAATAGTTACCAGTAACAAACATACAAGTGATCCACTAACCTACATAGGTTAGAAAAGACTGAAAAGGAATTGTATGCAGGACTGTATTGCTACAAAAGCACCGAGAAGTTTAATAGTTGACCACGGCGTGTTCAAATATTCGCGAATAAAGCTTGCTCTCAGCCGGGGGAATGTAGTTCGACTATACATATTTATACGTCTGCAAAGGTGATGATGATAAAACTTATTGACGACGACTCTTTTGTATAGACTGTTAATAGCAAGAGCCACATTCTCATCTTCCTTGAACAATTTGTTAATAATTCCCTTATCACGAAGTAACTTCACATCACTATGAGAGTTGATGAGAGTGTCAAGAAGGATGACATATGATGTGATCTGATCTGTATAATCTTGACGACACTGCTCTAATGCAACAAGATTTGGGAGTAGAACAGTCCATGATACTCCAAAGTGGAATTCAGGGATTTCAACCACTCCATTGTTGGTGAATGTGATGTCTAATAAGCCATTGGCCAGTTTTTTTTTCCTGAATTTAACTCCTGCCTGTGAAAGTTCTGTAGCACTCTGTGTGTATTCACACAAAGGAAATTTCCCATAATCCATTTGCAGAGATGGATGAAGCAGATGATTGCGCAACAAGTCTAACAAATGTTTGTTCCGGATGCTGGAATTTTCTTTGATTTCTTGAATTGTGGGTAAGATAGGAACAAAAAAAGACGTAACAAGCTTAGCGAGTGAGGGATATCCATCTATAGAGCTAGTTGTTTGATTAAACAGACACTCTAGCACGATGAAAGGAATTTGGTTTTCTAGTAATAACAAGTCACGTCGTAAACTGTGGACAATCCAAGTGCTGCTGAATATAACGTCTTTCGACTTTATATTTTCCTTTTCAAACAAAGATTTGTAGAAAAGCTCAAGGATAAAGCAACCATCAAATACCATCATTCTAACAAACTCATCACTACTGAGGTTGATTGATTCCTCATAACACTCGCGGGCATCAATCTCTAACTTCTTGATAGCTTTGACAAAATCTTTTAAACTAGTATTTGGTGTTTTGGTTCGAGAAATGAAAGAATCTAAATACCATTTTTTGTACCTTTCTGTGGGTTTCAAACTTTCCTTGCCATGGTGATATGGGCCAATTGATACAATACACGGATCATATGTGTCTTCTCCTACAACACGAAGTCTTCCAGGAACTCGAAAGATGAAGCCAAGAGATGAAGGAATAGGTGGAATGTCAGCTTTGATTCGAGCAGCTAATAAACTGTCTTCATCTTCAACATCAACAAACTCGTTCCTTCCAACTGCTGATTCTTCTTTCTCCAAGTTCTTTGTTATACCCGAAAAACTTCTAAAACTTACTTCCGCTGCAAAGCTGACAGGTAAACGCACTGAACTACAGAGTCATGAAAAAAAATGTAAAATCAAATCTTCGATCACCAGATTAATATGAATTTCCGCAGTTTATTTTATTAATATATGTAATCAGAAGTTTTGCTTGATCTTTGAGCATTATGATCGAAATACATCCATAATTCATTAGGTAGACCCAACTGTAACAGGTCTGCTAAATTACTTGTTCATGTCGATTAACATACCGAGTATTTATTCTGAAAAGTACTTTCACCTGGATTAACATTATATTGAAGGACACAACAACATTGTCTAGTAGAAATAGAAACTAACAACATGATAAGTCAAAAACTGCGAAAAAAAACTAGAAAATAGTTACCTCTTTATTATAGGATAAAAGCCGATAACACTAGGGACTAATCTGGTGAGAGTTGGTTCCACACCAAGATAACTAGCTCCAAAACATCGATGGTGTGTTTTTTTCCACCACAAAGCAGCTGATCTCCTCTCTAGGTGCACTGCCAAAAGTCTCACTATTTTCATTACTTAAACTGCAAGGAGGGGCACGCCAAAGGCACTGGAAGGTGCGGCTGGATCAACTCCTTTTCAAGGAGAGCTAATGCTTGTTGGCTATTGTATATATGCAGTGTTAAGAGAGGGTTTTCTCTGAATTCAATTAACATACATTATGGCCTGGTAGTTTCCTTCAAACAAACCTACTTTTGTCTTATATCCAGAAGACTTTTCAATCACTTAATTAGATTACATCATTTTTATTTTATTTTTTGAGAAATTTTGTAGACTTCAACTAAGATTTTTTATTGGATATAACAATGAACATTAATTCAGTTGAAAATAATAATACCTTAATAATATGCCTATGTTTAGGATACAAATAGAGATAACTTTATTACTAATGGGGAAAAATAACCATAGAAAATAAAGTAGAACATCAAAAGTGATTTAAGTCAATTGTTAAAACTCTTTGCTTGACTTCGAGAAAGCAAATAACACGTTTTGTTTACATATGACAGCATGTGATGAGCTCAATTGTTAAAACTCTTTTTCTGCAAAAAAATTGTTAAAACTCTTTGCTTGACTTCGAGAAAGCAAATAACACGTTTTGTTTATACAGTATGTGATGAGCTCATTAGTGATGCAGGAGATCAACTAGAAAGCAAATCTGTGACATCACTGATCGACATATATAAAACGAGTAGGTATGATAATTAATAGTTTGTCTTCGTGCTTAACCCCCCAAAATGAACCCTCACAAGTTGTCCATAACCACGTGGGGGTAAAATAAAAGGAGTTGGTATGATAATTAATAGTTTGTCTTCATGCTTAACCCCCAAAATGAACTCCCAGAAGTTGTCCATAACCAAGTGGGGTTAAAGCCCAATAACACTAGTCTAATACCTTATGTTGTGCAGTGTATTAACCTGTTTCCAGATTAATACATTAACTAGGCCAGGTCGTTGTTTAACTGACCAAGGTGGGAGTTTGAGATCGGGGGTGGCTGCACCTCGATGAGATCGAGATTGCCTACGTACTCTAGCTTGAGGGGGTGGAACTTAGAGATCAAGCCATCGTAGTTCTGTCTTTATAGAAGATGAAAAGGGCGTAGATCATGGGATCTTGCAGATTCTCCGACATCTTAATGAATGCATAATCATGACATTGATTATGTAACGGGCGAGGCTATTCTCTGTGCATTGATTGAGGGCACGTGCGTATAAAAAGGTCGCCAACGGTCATATGGTCGAGATGCTCTGATCGGTCTTTGGCTGGGTCGTGCAGTGGGCGACCTGGTGGAATGTTGGACATGCCACGTGTCGTGTTTTGATTGGCTGTTGTATGTAGTACCCCTTCATAAGCCCCCTCCTTTTAGCTCGATAGAAAATCGGGCTAAAAAGACTTTTTAACTTCCTGGCGAGCTGGTTGAGTCGACTTCAGCTTTTGAATTTTTGAATTTGTACACGTGTTTGCCATGCATTGTTGTTTGATGCAATCGTTGCGCTTCGTGGGGAAGTGGAGTGGTTTCCTCGAGCAGTTAACTTGCAAGAATTTGGCAACTGATGTACGTTTTGTCTGATGCTCTTTTGTGTGACACGTGGAATGATCCAACGGTGGATGTAGGGAGTCGGAGTAGTGTGCAATAACTGCAAAGGTTTTGCTTGTCCACATGTTATCTTGGTCGTCGATTAGAAGTTCATCGATGGCTGGGATTTCTTTTCGATTAGTATTTAAACTGATGTTTGAAGTTGAATTCCTTACTTTCTTCATTTGCTCTCTCGAACTGCTGCTGTTTTCCCATTGCGACCTGAAGATCTTGAGAGCTTTTTAGGTCAGTATCTTTTCTTTACTTTTACATATTCTTTCTCTCCAGTCTTCTTGTTTTTTGTTTTCATTTGAGAGATGTCTGAGGCGAGTGATTCTCAAAATGAACATTTGAGTGGAGGTAGCGGTGGTAGCTATGAGTCCGATGAGGAGAGGACTCGGTCTGGAAATGATGCAAGTACTCCTAATCGAGTTGGGGAGCAGGAAGGGGATAGTCCTGGTAGTAGTGGTCATCATGGGGAGGATAGCTCTGAAAATGAAATAGTTGAGTGTGACCATCAGTCTTTTCATCGTGTTGTGAACCCTGCTTATGTGAAGAGGCACCTTGCGTTCAGCTCAACTTATGGTTTGGACACCATAAGCAATCTTGAAATTAGGTTTTTGGGAGATCGTTTGCTTACTGAAGCGTATCGACCTAATAACCCCTTTTCTGTTGTCTTCATATTGGTTCAATTTCGTGCTGGTCTTCATCTACCTTTGTCTCGTTTGGTCGTTAATCTCCTCAATACCATTAAGCGAGCTCCATGCCAGATGAATGGTAATTTTTGGAGAAACATGAAGGTGATCGACTACCTGAATAAGTTGCACAAATGGGGCATTACTGTGTCTGACGTTCTTGGACATTTTTGCTTTAAGCGATCTGCCAAGATGGAGGGCAGAGGTTATAACATGCAGGTGCGACCTGAACGTTTGCCTCTGATCTATCCGGTCAGTAGTGAGCCCTGGTGGAAAGAGCCCATGTTACTTACTGGTCGTGTCACTGAAGATAATATGTTGTTGCTGTATGTCACTAGAAATTTGTCAGCTGATTGTAAGTGTTTAGGTCGCTTCTTTATAGTTACGATCTGTTATTCTGACCTGTGATTTTGACCTCAGTTTTTGTTTTTCAGCTATCAAGGACGATTCCATTGCAAAGCATACTGTTGTTGAATCTTGTTTGAACATCTTTGGCTCCTGGAGTGACGAGAAAAAGATCAAGCTTCTTCCTCATCTGCGTGAGTATTTCATTCCGAAAGGTGGTGCAAGGACTGTTGCTTACGAGCTTAAACGAAGAAAGGCTCTCAGGTTTAATTTCATGGCTCATGTCAGGAAGATTGGTGTTGACAAGGGCAAACGTAGCTCTAGTAGTCGTGTTGTTGAGGTGGATAGTCCGCGCATTGTTTATCCTCCTCCTTCCATTCCCAAGTTTTCTGCGAGCTCTAAGGGTAATAAGAGGGCGTTGTCTGGTGCTGTGAAGGTTGCTCCCCCTCCTACTGTGATACGAGCTGGTGATCCTCCTCGATCTGTTGCTGAGGCTATTCACAAGTTTGTTGGTGCGGGCTCTGGAAAGGGAAAGGAAGTAACATCTCCTTTTCTCCCTGGTCCTATATCTTATAAGAATAGGCAAAGGGAGAACCTTCAGGTTCTGAATAAGGATAGTGCCCTTTCCATTCCTCTCGTCTGTCAGGCCATCAATGAAGCTATGGTTTTGGACATTGATCATCAGGTCGTTATGGCTCAGTCTTTGTCGCACACCTGCTCTAAGATCAACTATGCCATTGCACTCGTAAGTGTGTGCCTTATCTTTCTTTTTGGCTGAACTTTGAAGTGGAATTTCATGTTCTGTACTTTTGCTTTGTAGTTGAACACATCATTCCAGGAGGTGAGAGGTGTGGCTGAAGCTGGGGCACATGCTGATATGGACCTGAAACGAGCCATGGATGATCTCCATAATGCTAAAAATGAGCTGCTTTTGCGAGACCTGAGGATAAGGGAACTGGAGAAGGATGCCTCGCAATACGAGCTGGCTGTTCACGAACTGAAGGTTGCGTTGCAGAGGTCGAGGAAGGAGTGTGAGGAGAACAGACTGGCCTGGCAGGAACATTGTGAGACGTTGAAGAGACAGCTTGAGGAAATGGGGTCGCCCGAGGGAGAGGAGACGCCGGTGGTTGATGAGGCTGATCCAGTTGCACCGCAGGACACCTTGACGGGCCCTGAAGAGCAGATGGTGGAAGTTCAGGACGAGCAGGTTGAGCAAGTGCAGCAGCAGTGACTTATCTCTTCTTCTACTTTTTGAGTGTTGTGAGGTTTTGAATAGTTGTTGTTGGTGATATGTGGCCCTGCGTGGCTTTAAACAATAGTCTTGCGCTGGCTTGATTTTGATCAAGTTAGCTCTTGGCGCTTTGGTTCCTTTGTTGAAGTTGGTTAGAAACAATAGTCTTAGACGAGTCTGACTTCGGTCGGGCTGGTCTTTGGCGACCTGGTTGGCTGTGGCTTCAGGCCTAAAACATTAGTGTTCGCTCTGCCTTGGCTGGTCGAATGCGCCTTTTCTTTTCTGCATTTTCCTTTCTTATTGTGGATAATGTTTTCTGTGTCTTTGGGCGACTAGTTTCCAGGGAGTCCTGGTAGCTCGTTCAGAAGGCAGGTGATTGTAAGATATTTGTGTACCTCACAATCAAAAGATAGATTTGTATTGAATTTTCCTTCCTGTGCCTGTATAAATTGGATATCAAAGTAGACAAGTAACAAACAAGGGTCGTACCCACCTCGGAGGGGGAGATCTTAGCTCAAACACAATTGAAAACAATAATTAAGTAACACCAAGGAATCAATAAACAAGATTTAAGATTGATTCTAACTTCCTACAGGCAATGATAATAAATAAACCCTAACTTAAGAAGATGGTAGAGATGTAAAGAAGACATATGATGACAAAAGGGGAAGAATTGGTATCCACAAACTAAATCATGCAAACATAACATGTTGTTCCTTCATGTTCAATCTATAATAATTAATTAGTCACCTCTCGGTTATTCCAACTAATCATCATTACCTATAATAATCAAGTAGTCACCTCTCAGCTATTTCACTCAACTAAAACGGGATTCTCTTATGCATGCTATTGAATATGTCTTATTAATCAAACCGTCACCTCTCAGCTATTCAATTTAATTAGCTCAACATATTATTCATAACTAAATCATCACCTCTCTGTTATTTGACTTAATTACAAAAGGGTTCCAATAAAAGATATCAACTTTGGATATGTAACAATCACCTCTCAGCTATTTCACTACACATCCTTAATCCATATAAATAAAACCATTAAAGCTAGGTCTCCCTAAACCTTAACAATAGTATTTTAATAACATGGATAACAATAGCATGCAAATAATCATACTTACCTCATATCGCGAATTAGAAGTAAATAAGCATTAAGAACTTTGAATCACAATGAACAATAAGAATAAATATTGTTCTTTTGCATCATCTAGAGTGCTTCAACCATCCCCCTAAGGAGATTTAGCTACTCATCCTTGATGATGACACCATGGAATAAATAAATAAATAACAAAACATCATAAAGTAAAGTGATTTGATTTGATTGATATGAATAGAGCTTGATACAAAGAAGAAGAAGATGAACTTTCTCTCACAAAAATATTCTCTTTTCTCTCTCTATGAAAAATTCTAGATCTAAAAGATGGGAGTCTAAAAGATACCTACACCTTAACTACTACTTCTCTTATATAGAAAATACAAAGTGGAATACTTGCATGCAAAGACTTCCAAATTAGGTCAAATTCATGGCTGCTGCTGTTGGTCTTCTAGAGGCATTAGGTTTTTAGCAAAACCTAATTCTCTTGGGCTTAAGTTGTAGCTTGGACCAAGACCTTCAGTTTGATAGCTCATGGGCCCAAATCAGACTTATGGATCTCCTTGTAGAGCCTTTTTAAGTTAGACTTATGGATCTCCTTGTAGAGCCTTTTTAAGTTTGGACTTTAAATAAAACCCTAAATAGAAATTCTGACTTGTGGGCTCCAATAGGACCCGGTTTGGGCTGAGATTTGGACCGCCCCACTTTGATATAAAGTCAAGTCAACTGGTCTGACCGTGGGATGCCCTTAACAGATCTGTGGGTGCAAATATCAATTCTTCTTCTCTTGTGCAGATAACACATTTTTGCTTGCTTTCTTTGACTTTTTGCGGGGCTTTAACACAATATTCGCATTTCGGCTCATAAAACCTACACAATAGACAAGAAAACACTAATCAATAGATATAATACAATAATATAAGCTAAGTGCTAGACAAACAAGGTGTTATTCGGGGGATAAATATACACTTTTGAGGACTTATCAAATACCCCCAAACGACACTTTGCTTGTTCTCAAGCAAAGATGAGAAGAAAAGAATTAAGGACTCAAAAGAGAAGTAAAACTAGAGTGATTGCATTAACCATATGCATCAAGGCTTTCAACCACAAGGATTTCCCAAGTGGAGGTGTTATAGTCTCCTGAGGGTTTTCCAGAGAAGATACCCACAAACTTACTACAATGACTAATCCAAAGAATATGAATTTCTACCATTTACCTCAGAAATGGTTATATCAAGGATAAAGATAAGTATTGCAAAACCGTTCATATGAGATAGCATACTATAAATGGATGAATAAGATATGAAATATAAACCAAGCATAACAGTTTCAAATGCATTGAAGACAGGCATGTACCCATGCTACTACGGCTCTTAAGTCACCATTGGAAAGGTCGCCTCGACTTCTGCCTCACAGTCATACACTCAGAAATAAAGTCACTCAAAGATGGTGTTTATCATTTTACCTCTATGTGAGGAAGGAAGATGGACAATCATCTCACATATATCAATAAGAACGGACTGATGTAATGGAATGAACTTAGTCTCAAAGAATGGAAGAATTAGCCTTGCTTGAGATGTCGGGTTTTCACCTCAGCACCTTCTCACTTACTCGCCACATCCTACCATATCAGCTTAGATCTACAAAAGACAGTAATGGGTTGTAACTTGGCTTAGGACAGGGCTAGAAATGGAAAAGGCTTTTGTGAAATATTTTTGGAACATTCGGGCCTTCAACACTTGTGATTTGTAATAACAACACTTGGAGAAATTTTTAGAATTTTTCTTTTAGGAAGAAGTGTTCCTCAACTTCTTTTGGGAAAATTTCAATGAAGCTCTAGCCAATATTTTGGAATCTTATTTTCTTTTTGGATTTGAAATGGTTTGGAAGATTCTGGCTTTTTCTGGAATTTCTTCAAACTTTTTGGTTTTCAATATTTTGTTTATCTCACTAGTTTGGAGATTTCTATGTATTTCTCCTTTCTTCCTTTAACCACATAAACAATCATCCTAATGTTCCAAAAACAATAGGTAAAAGGACCTAAACATTCTAAGGGTATTTAACTCCCACAATGGAGTTGGGTAAGGATACTGGGCTCAAGAAAATAGGCTAAGTAAAAAGAAAGGCTCAGAATGGTCAACCTAAGGGATAATGTATCATCAGGGTAGGCTAATGTAAACATGGTTTATCTATGTCTTCGTATCATTTCTAAGTACTGATATAGTGATCACATCTTGAATAAGCTACAAGACCAAAGTTTATATTAAACCCACTTGATGTCATCTCAAGGCTAACTATAAAAATGAATATGAGACTAAAAAAAGACAAAGCTGAGAGGTTGAGTATTTTGACTCAAGATTGATGTAATATCTCTCCAAGAAAAGGACGGGGCTCAAAAGCTCACTAGGTTAAGTCTCCACACTTATTCCTCAAGTTTCTCAAGGTGTAGTTGTATTTGTACATGTAATCTGTAATAAATACAGATGAATGCCATGTTTATGCTCATGCAAATATAGTATAAGACTCAACTACTTGTTGAAGCAATAAATGTTCTTAAACTTGAAAAGGATAGAATTCAACCATTATATTCATCATCGAAGGTCTACTTATCCTATTTTTTGAAAAGTCTTTCTAACAAAGATTTTTGTTGATTTTTCAAAAATTTTGAATTTTTACACAAGTATGGATAAAGAAGTTTGAAAATCTTTTGCAAAAAGGTTGTAATACTTCCCCACCCCCAAACAAAGAGATTGCCTTGTCTTCAAGGCTCATACTAAGCATAGGAAAGAGAGATAGAAAGATATTACCATGAATGTACTAAAAATTCAAACCGCTTTATAAATTCCTGCCAAACAAAATTATCTCCACATACATAGAGATTACAAGGAATTCCACACTAAGACACAACTGAAATAAAATATGCCGAAATAAAGGATTGACTCAACATAAAGGGAAATCGTAACTTAAAACAATGCATTTTGTAACCGCAATAATTATCAACCAGCCAAACGGCAAACAGAGAGTGGGTGGTCCGGTCGGTCCCACCCCCAAACAGAACTGGGCACAGATGGTAGAATGAGCGGTTTCCGCCAAAATGCCACTAAACCCGATAATAAAATGAGAAGCAATGAAGCACGCTCGGGCTTAGAAGATACACAGGGCTGCCTCCCAGGAGCGCTAAGTTTAACGTCTTCAGCCAGACAGGCAGACAAACAGGACTCACTCCCTAGATAAACGCTACTCTAAACAAAGATATAAGAGAGATAAAACGCTAGAGTGAAATGCGCGAGATCCTGATGTCTAAGATACAACAAAGAGTCTTTTAAAGTCAGATACTCGAGACTTAAAGAAGATGGGAAATGACTTCCCCACCCCCAAACAGAGCGGGAAACAGGTCTGTTTGATGGTGACGCTCAAGAGAAAAGCGTGCACTGGATCAATTATACCCAACCAGTAAGAGTTCGTGGACTAACGGTCCCGACACTTTCAACCACACCTCTCAACAGAAAAATAGAGGGTCCGGATACCAGCAGGTCAAAGGTCAATCCAAATAGGTAGGATCCTCTACGAAAGTTTCAGGATGCCTTAACTCATGAAAATGCTTAAGACAATGACCATTGACTTGAATTTCAGAACCGTCTGCAGGATTAACACATGTAATAATATCATAAGGAGTTACTACAGACACAACAAAGGGGCCTGACCAACAAGACATAAGTTTGACAGAAAATAAATGCAAACGAGGATTATAAAGCAACTTTGTCTCCAATTTCAAAATAAAGCTCAATATTATGATTGGTAGTAAGAGATGAAGAGATGATAACAGGATGACTACCGTCCAAATCAAATTGAGCACATTCAGCTCGGGGGGAAGAGGATCAAGAGATGGAGGGATGGTCTCGACTTGGAACTCAGAATTAATGCAACAAACTGAATCTAGGGCCTCAGGGTCTTTAGGGGTCAAAGATAGGCACAAAATCAAGATGAGCTTTGGTTTGAACTATAGATTGATTGATGTCGAAGTTATCATTATGCATGGTAGGGCAGTGAACAACCGGAGCTTTAGGGTAACAACTAGGTACCATCTCATAGGGTTGAGAGTCAAGAAGGCAAACATCTTTAGATAAAGAAAGATCAGGGGGTTGTTGGCCAAGATTAAAGATATTAACTTCAACGGTCATAGATCCAAAAGTGTAACCATAGAACCATTCTGGCAGTTTATGAGAGCATTAGAAGTGACAAAAAACGGTCGGCCAAGGATGATGGGAACCGAGTTATCGGTAGTAGGTTCAGTATCCAACACCACAAAGTCAACAGGATAGTAAAAGTCAGACACTTTAACTAATATGTCCTCAACTATTCCTCTAGGTACTTTCAATGATCTGTCGGCCAACTGTATAGACATGTTCGTGGGATTCATGTATGTTAGACCGATGCTGAGGTACAAGGAGTAAGGCAAGATATTAACACTCGCTCCCAGGTCTAACAAAGCTCTACCCATGAACTTATCACCAAACTTACAGGGTATGGTCGGTTTTCCAGGGTCTTTATATTTTACCACACTGTTATGTTGGACAAGTGCAGAGAATTCTTCCGCAACAAACGCGCTTTTGGGCACATTTGTTTTCCTCTTTGCGGTGCACAATTCTTTCAAAACCTTCGCATAGGAAGGTATCTTTTTAATAACCGTGAGGAAAGGTATGTTAATATTTAAATGTTTGAACACATCAAGTACCTCCTCTACTTGGACTTCCTGCAGAGACCTTGTGAGTCTCTGGGGTTAGGCACGGGTGGGTCGTAAGGCAGTGGAGTATCCACAATCTTATGGGTATGTATCCTTGGCTTAGAGGTGGTCGCCTCATTAGCCGGACCTTTAGGCGGGGCAACAGGTGTAGACGTAACCGGGGTCACAATGTTAGGAATTGGTTTATAATTAATCGGATTATCAACCTATTTACCTGACCTAAGTGTGGAGACCGAGTTAACTTCAGCAAGCGGTGCAGATGTAGACGGAGTTTCCGTCACCAAGGCAACTTCTTTGCCCTTAGGATTCATGATAGCTTATCTCGGAAATTTGCCCTTTTCATCAAGTTTCTGTTCAATCCTCTGGATGGCTTGGGCATTTGATTCAATGGACGCTTGCGTCTGTTGAATGAAACGGGCAAGCACATCCTCAAGGGAGGTCTTAGGAGGGTCGGCACTTGGTCCCTGGAACTCCTCATGTGATGAGCATTGTTCAAATAAGGGGGGACCGTTACCCTGTTCTGATTTTCATTACTAGCAACATACATGGCATTGCTACGTTGCCCATAAGAGTTATTAAAACCAAGTGGAGCCGCATAATGATTATTTGAATAAGACAAATTGGAGCGGTCCATGTATGGGTACGCGGGATTGCCCTTAGTAAAGTTGGTTTGCCCGACGTAAGTGAACGCACGGGCTTCCTCAGTTTCTGGTGAATTATAAAGGAGAGGGCAAAACTCGGCAGTATGGGTCTGGTCATGACAAGCAGTACATTGGAGAGTGGATGCACTGATAACAGGTGATGTGGGCTTTAAGGACACCTCAAGTGCTTCTACCTTTTTTACTAAACCATGAAGTAAAGTTTTAAGCTCAGAGCCAGGTTCGACTTCATATATACCTCTAGGTTTATCAAATGAGTCTGGGGTAGTGTTTCTCAGGGTATGTCCAGGTAAGTCCCATTGCTGGCTATTATTAGCAATTTTTTCAAGGAATACCAGAGCCTTGGCGGTGGAATAATCAAGAAATTCTCCACCGCTCATGCTTTCAACCATGTTTCTAGTTGTATAATTAAGGCCTCTATATATGATCCTAACATTTTCTGTGTTATCAACTCTATGGTGTGGACACTGAAGAAATGTGTCTTGATACCTCTCCCATGCATCAAAGAAAACTTCACCCTCTTTCTGCCAAAAATTTCTAATGGCATCAACAATATCATTAGTTCTGCTAATAGGAAAGAATTTGGTCAAGAACGTTTTGCTTAGTTGAGCCCAGGTGTCAATAGAATTGGAAGGAAGGCTATGTAACCAGTGATATGCACGATCTTCAAGAGAAAAGGGGAACAATCTCAAGCTAACTTCCTCTTCAGATAAATGTTTCTCATTGAAAGTGTTAAGAACGGTGCTGATATGGATCTTCCCGTGGAAGTCCATGGAACTTAGGCATCATGCCCACAATCTGAGGGCGAATGCCATAGCTATCTGCAGTTGTCTTGGGCAAAACTATGCAGGTAGGTGGCCTAGTGGCCAAAGGTGAAAAGTAATCCCGAAGGGTAGCTTTTTGAGCCATAGGGGCAGGTGTTACTTCAGAAAGTGAAGTTGAGTCGTTGAACTCTTCTTCAGAAGGTATGGAGGTTGAGTCGTTAAACTCTCCCTCAGGAGAAGGGGTGAGGTCCGTGATTGTGCTCTTTGTGTAGATTGGAGTTGGTTTGGACAATATTTTACCTGATCTAAGATGCATGCAACATACGCATTACATATGCCACAAAAGTCTTAACCATTCAAAAGCATGTAACAAGGGGCTCAAAAACTGACTCAATTTTGTGTTCACCCAAGTCAATGAGTTCTTTCCAAGCTTCCCTTGTGAATTCTCCCTATATTTTGAGAGTCAAGGAGCGAATAACCAGTGTGGGAGGTTTTCCGTGTGTAAGCAACGGTCCTTAATTAAGAAACCACAGTGATTCTACAGACGTAATCTGTAGGGGTTCCAGACCCAATTCCTAACTTGTGCTCCAATTAAAGAATGGTTCACGCAGTACTAGTTGAAGTATATGCTCAAGGTCTCAAATGAACATCGTGATAGCATGGCTTTAGTTGGTTCAATTTTAAAGCTTAGGATATTGCAATCAATTGATATTAGGTTTCACTTTTAGGCCATGTCCGCCTTGTAGTCCTGGTTTAACAAGTAAAAATAGAAATAAAATCAAGCAACAATCAAGGTCATGCTAATCATTACAAAAACTCCTCTTGCAGGGGATTCGAGGAGGGTTAGGAGAATGCTTACCTCCCACTTTGTGCTTAAAAAGTAAAAAATGCCAAACAAGCGCACAAAAGTGGGGAGAAGACGAGTTGAAGGCGACTAAGGGGAAACCGCTCCTTGGGTTTCAATCGTCCTTAGGAGTCGATCCTTAGTAGACCCAAGGCTAGCTCCACAACCTTGCTCTACTATCCGCCGCGAACACACAATAAAATAAATCCTAACAACACCTACTTTAAAAATATTACAACTGCGACCCCTTCGTGGATCGAATAATTAAATATCTTACAAGTTTCTAAAAATGCTGAATAAAATAGACTACTTAGTTCACCTCACAATCTCTCAACAGGAAAAAACAATTCTTGAAAAACTGCTCTGGAACGTTCTGGAAAATTCGGGCAAAACGAGGCAATTTTCTGCCTGGAACTCGACTCGAGATGGCTACAGGCCAATCTGAACTCGACTCGAGTTCGGGATCAGATCCAACCAGTAACTTTTCAGGAAAAATCCTGAACGCGCGTCTTTCTTAAAAATTTGATCTTTACTCCGTTTTTCGAGCTTTTTTCAATCCGTCTTCGCTGCAAGATCAATAAGAGGACTAAGTAACAAGACACCTAAAAATAATAATGAAAAGAATTAAAAATAGAAGGGTGGGAGGGATAGAAGTGGGATGATGTCCCGAAACCGCTATTCTCGCTTGTGTTTGAATGAACTCCGTTCCTTAGAGCGACAACGACACCATTTTGATAGATGGCCAAAGGGGTTTAATCTCTAACCTCTATCAAAAGAATATATTTTTAACTTGAAGTTCCTTCTTGTGCCTGTATAAATTGGTTATCAAAGTAGACAAGTAACAAGCAAGGGTCGTACCCACCTCAGAGGGGGGAGATCTTAGCTCAAACACAATTCAAAACAATAACTAAGTAACACCAAAGAATCAATAAACAAGATTTAAGATTGATTCTAACTTCCTAGGCAATGATAATAAATAAACCCTAACTTAAGAAGATGGAAAAAATGTAAAGAAGATATATGATGACAAAGGGGGAAGAATTGGTATTCACAAACTAAATAATGCAAACATAACATGTTGTTACTTCATGTCAATCTATAATAATTAATTAGTCACCTCTCGGTTATTCCAAGTAATCATTAATACCTATAATAATCAAGTAGTCACCTCTCAGCCTATACTGTCAGAGGCGGAGCGAGGCGGGGAGCGCCAAGGTTTCCGGTATCGCCTAGCAGCGCCTAGACGACGCTCAGGCGGCGTCACTGATCGAGTGGAGATAAGGAAGTCAAGAGAAATTCATAATACCACTCTGTATAATAGGTTTATATTTTAAAATTAAAACCTAGATCCAGTTTAGCTAATAACAATAAAACCCACTAACTGAAAGCCCAGTGCTTTGAAAACCTAACCCAAACCAAATTTAACCTATCTTTAAAACCCTAGATCTAAAGTTGCAGCCGCCCACCACAACCAACTTACCACCAACATGGAAACCAGTTTGGGATTAAAGAAGAAGTAACAGAGAATTGGAGAAGAAGAAAAAGAAAAATAAAGAAGAAGAGTCACTTCAGGAGTCAGGATTCTTTCTTCCTATTTTAGTTGCAAAGATGGAAGAAAAAAGAGAAACAACAGTGCAACAGTGAAGAAGATGAATCACGATCTAATTTTGTTTTTTTAATTATCTCTCTTGGGCTTTTAAGGTTTTGGGCCGTTTTGAACGCCTGTATTGGACCGCTTTTTTCAGAGCGCTGGGCTTGGGCGCCGCCCAGGCGGCCCAAAGCTAAATAAGCGGTTTATAAGCTAGGCGGAGCGATCCCTTTTAATTTTAGCGCTTAGGCGACGCTTAGCGGCGCCTCTGACAGCATAGCTCTCAGCTATTCCACTAAACTAAAACGAGATTCTCTTATGCATGCTATTGAATATGTCTATTAATCAAACCGTCACCTCTCAGCTATTCAATTTAATTAGCTCAACATATTAGTCATAACTAAATCATCACCTCTCAGTTATTTGACTTAATTACAAAAGGGTTCCAATAAAAGATATCAACTTTGGATATGTAACAATCACCTCTCAGCTATTTCACTACACATCCTTAATCCATATAAATAAAACCATTAAAGCTAGGTCTCCCTAAACCCTAACAATAGTATTTTAATAACATGGATAACAATAGCATGCAAATAATCATACTTACCTCATATCGCGAATTAGAAGTAAATAAACATTAAGAACTTTGAATCACAATGAACAATAAGAACAAATATGGTTCTTTTGCATCATCTAGAGTGATTCAACCATCCCCCTAAGGAGATTTAGCTACTCATCCTTGATGATGACACCATGGAATAAATAAATAAATAACAAAACATCATAAAGTAAAGTGATTTGATTTGATTGATATGAATAGAGCTTGATACAAAGAAGAAGAAGATGAACTTTCTCTCACAAAAATATTCTCTTTTCTCTCTCTATGAAAAACTCTAGATCTAAAACATGGGAGTCTAAAAGATACCTAAAACTTAACTAGTACTTCTCTTATATAGAAAATACAAAGTAGAATACTTGCATGCAAAGACTTCCAAATTAGGTAAAATTCGTGGCTGCTGCTGTTGGTCTTCTAGAGGCATTAGGTTTTTAGGAAAATCTAATTCTCTTGGGCTTAAGTTGTAGCTTGGATGAAGACATTCAGTTTGATAGTTCATGGGCCCAAATCAGACTTCTGGATCTCTTTGTAGAGCCTTTTTAAGTTTGGACTTTAAATAAAGCCCTAAATTGAAATTCTGACTTGGGGGCTCCAATAGGACCCGGTTTGGGCTGAAATTTGGACCACCCCACTTTGACCTAAAGTCAAGTCAACTGGTCTGACCGTGGGGTGCCCTCAACAGATCTGTGGGTGCAAATCAATTTTCCTTCTCTTGTGCAAATAACACCTTTTTGCTTGCTTTTCTTGATTTTTTGCGGGCTTTAACACAATATTCGTATTTCGGCTCATAAACCTACACAATAGACAAGAAAGCACTAATCAATAGATATAATACAATAATATAAGCTAAGTGCTAGACAAACAAGGTGTTATTCGGGGGATAAATATACACTTTTGAGGACTTATCAGCAGGAAGACGAGATGAATGGCTGCACGTAGGACGGACTGAAATATTTCCTCTTGCATGCCTTTTTTAAATGAATTTTGCTTTTGTTGGATATCTGTACGCTTCCCTTGTTTTAACTTTTGTAGGTGCTATGCTTGACGAGCTGTAGCTAGGGATTGCTGAAGTAGCCCCCAAGTAGTATAGGTTGTTGATGTAACATAGCAAGTAGTTCATTTTCCCTGTAATAGTTAGCTTATTTGAAATAAATGAATAAAATGAACTTTTATTTGATTACCTTTCTTGTACTTTCTTTTCTGTTATTTGTATTGTATGCGTGGCTAGATGGCAAACATCAAATAATAAAGTTAAGTATAAAATTCGACCTGGGATGAGAGTTGGTCGTTAGATTATGAGCTTGAGTTTACTTAGGTCGTGGGATAGTTATGACCTAAGTAGGAGAGTGTTAGTTGGAGTATAGATGTTAACTTAACACTTATAAAAATTATCAAAGGGACTAGAGTATTGATAATTTAAAGGTCTAGTGATTGATTTTGACTGTTCAAGCCATTCATGTACGAAATGAGATGAAGGCAAAATCGAGCTCGTTTATTAAAATATGAGAACGCATGCTTACATTTTACTGGTAGAATTTCTTCAAATGATAAGCATTCCAGGGATTCTTGACTTCCTCTCCTTCTAGAGTTTGGAGGCAATAAGATCCATTGTTTTGAACCTTTGTGATGATGTTAGGTCCTTCCCAATTAGCGTTAAGTTTTCCAATATTCGTTTTTCTCTTATTATGGAATATTCTTCTTAGTACTAGCTCTCCTGGTTGAAAAGATCGAGGTCGTACTCTTTTGTTGTAAGCTTATTTTAGCCTTTATTGGTATTGCTCGAGCTTAATGGTAGCATGGTTCCTTCTTTCCTCAGGCCTGATTGTTTAGTTTAGTGTCGACCAGTAATGACTTGGTCGTACCAAATGTCAGCTCGGTTGGGATGACAGCTTCTACTCCATAACAAAGACTAAATGGAGACATTCCTGTTGACGTTCTTAGAGTTGTTCTGTAGACCCAAAAGATGTTCTCTAGCTGTTATGGCCATTGGTCTTCTTGGTCTTCAAGCTTTTTCTTTAAGTTAGAAAGTATTTGTCTGTTCGCAACTTCGACCTGACCATTACTCTGTGGGTATCGAGGAGCTGACCTGGAGTGCTCAATTTTCCACAATTCATAGAAAGCTGTAATGTTCTTTCCAACGAACTGAGTTCCATTATCAGTGACGACTCGTTTGGGCAGACCAAATCTTGTAATGATGTTTTCCCACAGAAATCTCCTCACGTCTGCTTGAGTGACATTAGTGAGAGCAATAGCTTCAACCCACTTGGTGAAATAGTCGATTGCGACTAGAACAAATCTCTTCTCGGACTTCTTTTCTTTAATCAGTGGGCCCATGATGTTGAGCCCCCACATGTGAAATGGCCAAGGAACAGTGATGTTGATGAGGTCGTTAGGGTGCTTATGAGTGTGGTTGGCAAAATGTTGACACTCTTTGCACCTTAACACAAATTTCTTTGCATCTTCCTTCATTCTTGGCAAAAAATAACCTTGTGAGATCGCCTTGTCGGCTAGTGTGCAATTTCCTGAATGATTTCCACATTCTCCTTCATGGATCTCCTGAAAGATGATTTGCCCATGCTTGGGAATTAAGCATTTTAGGAGTAGACCAGTTGCTGATTTGCGGAATAGTTTTCCTTCATGTAACTTGTACATAGTGGTTTTATGCAATAATTGGCTGGCCCCCTTCTTGTTTGTTGGGAGCTCACCAGTTTGCAAGTAATTGATAAAGGGTTTTATGCAATAATTCGCTGGCCCTCTTCTTGCTTTTGTAAATACGCAGGTAGCGTGTTTACTGCTATTATCAGAGCTCGAGGTCGATCAGATTCGACCTTAGATGCTAAGAATGCGAGTGAGTCAGCATGTCGGTTGTCATCTCTTGGGATGATACAGGTGTATCCTATTAGGAGCTTAGTGATCCTCGAGATTGGTGTCTTGAGGATAGACAATTGCCACCCTACGACTTGGTCGTCGCGAAGCGACGATGCTGCGGGTTTAGGGCGTAACGCCTGGCTGGGGTCGAGCAATAGGTCTTTGGGATTCTGAAGAGTTCTAAAGATAGATTTCCTTATTCCGGGTGAATAGGAAATAGGTTTCGTTGTATGATTCGAAGTCGTCCAAGGTCTATAAAAAGGTGTTTTGACCATGGCCAAAACATAAGAGAGGCAGCTATGGCTTAGCTTGTCTAGAGAGTATTGTGAGGGAGAGATTCTTGTAATCTTCATAATATTCAGTAAAGAAGATAGTTTTCTTCGAGATCTTGTGTTTTGTTTATCTTTATTTATTGCTATTGTTTAATTCCGCACTCAATAGTACCTTTACCTAGTAATTTGTATCATGGGATGTGATCGATGGTGAAGAAACTGAACTTGCTGATTAGTTCCTTTGTTTTGCTTGCATATCTTATCAAATTGACTCCATGGATTTGGTAGTTACTAGTGATCTGATTCACTACCAGTTGAGAATCACTGAACCCTTTGAGTCATTCTGCTTGTAGGTCGATGGCCATTCGTAGACCTTGGATTAGGGCTTCATATTTGGCCTCATTGTTAGAGGTCGAGAAGTCTAATCGGGTCGACCTTTCATGTTGTGAGCCCTCAGGTGAGATGAGTACGACACCAATGCCACTTCCATTTGCATTATGTGAACCATCAACATATAGTTGCCAAGTGTTTGGTTGATCGACTTGTACTGGTCTAGTTTCTGGTTCTGGTTCCCAGCTGGAGTCTTCAGCAAGGTAGTCTGCTAAGAAATCAGCTACGACCTGGCCCTTAACGGCCTGCCGAGGTACAAACTCAAAGGTATAATCACCGAGCTCAGCTGCCCATCGAGCCATACGACCTGTTTTGTTCTTCTTTTCTAGGATGTGTCGTAGTGGCTGGTCGGTGATTACTTTAACAGTGTGTGCTTGGAAATAAGGTCTAAACTTGCATGCAGCATATAAAAGAGCTAATGCTAAATTTTCTAGAGGTGTGTACCTTATCTCTGCATGTTGCAACACTTTGCTTGTGAAGTAGATTGGTCGTTCGACATGGTTTTCCTCCTTCAATAGTACCGCGCTGATCGCAAAATCTGATGTGGCGAGGTAGATTCCGAGCACATCTCCATCATTAGGCTTAGTAAGGACTGGTGGAGTGGATAAGTATGCCTTCAGCTCGGCGAAGGCTTGCTCGCATTCTTCTGTCCATTGATATGCAGCCTCCTTTCTGAGAATGTGAAGCATTCGTCGACATTTATCGGATGCTCTAGAAATGAATCTATTGAGAGCTGATACCATGCCGTTGAGTTTTTGAATTTGCTTATTTGTCTTTGGGCTAGGCATATCGACCAGGGCTCTGATCTGGTCGGGGTTTGCTTCAATACCCCTCCTTGTAACTACGTAACCAAGAAATTTTCCTGATGCAACCCCGAATAGACATTTTTCTGGATTAAGTCTCATTCTGAATTGCCTTAACGTTTGAAATGTCTGGTCGAGATTTGTCAAGTGGTCTTGCTCGTGGTCGCTCTTGCCTAACATGTCATCGATGTAGACCTCCATTGTTCGACCTAGTAGGTCGTCGAACATTTTGGTGACAAGCCGCTGGTATGTCGCTCCTGCGTTCCTGAGACCAAAAGGAATGACTTTGTAGCAAAAAATTCCTTGCTCAATAGTGAATGAAGTCTTTTCTTGATCTGGCTCATGCATCGGGATCTGATTGTATCGTGAGTATGCATCCATGAACGATAGTAGTTCAAAACTAAAAGTCTGATCTACTAACCTATCAATTCGTGGGAGTGGGAATAAATCTTTAGGACAAACTTTGTTCAAGCTTGTAAAGTCGATGCAAACTCTTGTCTTCCCATTCTTTTTCAAGACTGGAACTATGTTGGCCAACCAATCTGGTGTGTCAGCTTCTTTGATGAATCCGACCTGTTTGAGTCTACTAATTTTATCATTGACGGCCTGATGAAATTTTGGGGCTAGTCGTCTTGGTTTTTGCTTGACAGGTCGATAATTGGGATTTACCCGTAACTTATGGCATGCTATTGATGGATATATCCCAGGCATATCAGTGTACCACCAAGCAAAGACATCTTTATTAAGAGAAAGAAAGTTTACAAAATCATTGTACTTCTCTGTAAGTTTACAAAATCATTGTACTTATCTGTTCCTAACTCTGAGCCCACATAAACATACTTGGGGTCATCCTCTGACCCTAAGTTCACTTGGACTCCTGGATCTGTGCTTCCAAGTGATAGCTGAGGGGAGCTCGCTTGCTCTTTCTCTAATTGCTATTTGGCCATGTCTGTGGCCTCAACTTTCTCCTTTGATGGACTCTTTGCTTGATTTGCCACCTCCTTGGTTCCTGAGGTCGTTGCTTTGTCATTCGCCACAGCTTCAAGAATTCCATGGCATTCCTGTGCAGCGTTCTTGTTACCTCTGAGCTCCATTATCCCATTGGGGCCAGGATAACGGAATACCTGATGGTAAATTGATGGGACTCCTCGCATGGCATGGACCCACTTGCGACCCAGTATTGCATTGTACTTGCTTGCAATATTGAGGACGCTGAACTTTGTTGTGATTGAAACTTTGTCTTCCTTCTTGCCCACAAAAACGGGCAACAATATCTCTCCTTTGGGGTCCTCTCTCGAGCTATTGAAGCCCAAGATTGGAGTGAAATCAAGAATGAGGACTGAATCAGGTAGCCTCATATCCTTGAAGGTCTTGTACATCAGTATGTTACAAGATGCTCCTGGGTCGATTAGGACCCTCTTGATAGTGTAATCTGCAATTCTCAATTCAACGACCAGAGCGTCGTTGTGTGGTGTAACGACCTTGTTGAGATCGTCTTCAGTGAAGCTAAGATCTGTTTCCTGTCGAGCTGGAATGTTGGTTCGAGCTGCTCGACCTGTGACGGAGTAAACGTGGTGTAGGTGTTCTACTCGCCTTTTCTTTTCTCTTGAGACTGGTGTAGACCTGCATTCGTAGATCATGTAGACTACATGACTTTCTGTGTCACTATCTTCATCTATCTTATTTGCGACCTACTCGTTGATTTGGTCGCGGAGGTCGCCTGTGGGACCTAGTCTTCTTGAGAAGCTTCACCCTCTGCTGCATGCTGGACTTGAAGAGACAGTTCTTGCCTTGATCTGAGATCGTTTAGCAGAACGTGGTGGTGTTCTTGATCTCTTATTGGTTTTCTTTTCACCAGATTCATCTTGCCTACCGTAGATCCGGTTGTTCAGCCTTTTCTCATCAGCCTACGTCTGAAGAGATCGCTTGATTCTCACGAAGATATATCCCGCAGGTCGTATAAATCGGTGATACTAACGTTACTCTGTGGGCAACGCCTTAGCCTTGAATCTCCTGTTGTTGTCCGATCGAGGTCCTTTGGTGGAGCCCCCTTCTACGTTTGAAATAACATGGCTTTTCACCCTTCTGACCAAGGCTTCTTCCAGTTTGATATAACGATCTACCTTGAGATAGAGGTCGTCGAGAGAGGTTGGCCTCTTCATGGCCAAAGACTTGTGGAGGTCTGATCCAGGGATCAGACCGTGGGAGAACACAATTGTTGCAAAGGGTTCATGCTCCTTTGCGAAGTCTTGAATGGAGTGCAGCTCGGTTTTGAAGCGAGCGAAGAAATCGCTTAGTAGTTCCTCATCTCTTTGCTTGACTTTAAACATTGTGTCGATGGTGACTAGACGCTTCTTGTTGTGAATATAAAAGATGACGAACAATTTTTCCAGGTTGCTGAACGAGCCGATTGTACCTGGCTGGAGACGGTGGAACCAATCGAGAGCTGGTCTAGTGAGGCTGGACTGAAACAATAGACAGAGTAGATGATCTTCTTTGATCAGTGGGAGTGATTTATGGAAACCCTTGATGTGATTTGTTGGGTCTCCAACGCCTAAGTATTGATCGAACTTTGGAGCATTGAGTTTGTTGGGCAACTCTTGCTCTAAGATCTCCTTAATGAATGGAGATTCCTGGAAGTGCGGCAAAGACTGGATAGCGAGCTGTTCGGCTGTGCGGCCTTTGCTCAGTTGGATTGCGGCCTGAGAGGCCTTGAACTCGGCGAGCTGTTGGCTGAGTTTCTCATACTTGCGGTTGCTGTCATTTGCGATGACTGCTCCCTGTTCAGTGTTTGTATCTACGTCGCTTGCAGCCTTTAACTGCGCGTTTTCTTTTTGGAGACGATTTAGTTGGTCTCTTAATTCCTGGGTAGCCATTTGATGGACAGATGGATGTGTATGACTTTTAGTTGGGTGGGAGGGCTAGTTTTTCGATATAATCGATTCCTTACAGTCGGCGCCAAATGTATTAACCTGTTTCCAAATTAATACATTAACTAGGTCAGGTCGTTGTTTAACTGACCAAGGTTGGAGTTTGGGATCGAGGGTGGCTGCACCTCAATGAGATTGAGATTGCCTACGTACTCTAGCTCGAGGGAGTGGAACTTAGAGATTAAACCATCGTAGTTCTGTCTTTATAGAAGATGAAAGGGCGCAGATCATGGGATCTTGCAGATTCTCCGACATCTTAATGAATGCATAATCATGGCATTGATTATGTAACGGGCGAGGATATTCTTTGTGCATTGATTGAAAGTACGTGGGTATAAAGAGGTCGCCAACGGTCATATGGTCGAGCTGCTCTGGTCAGACTTTGGCTGGGTTGTGCAGTGGGCGACTTGGTGGAATGTTGGGCAGACCACATGTCGTGTTTTGATTGGCTGTTGTATGTAGTACCCCTACATGCAGCTTTAGGCTAATGGATTCAAAAGAAATTTATGAAGAGCAAACGGGTCATAATGTCGAATTAATTAGAGCTTGATTTGAAAAAACCAATTTGTGATTAGAAAGTTTGAGAGACTCTTAAAATTTGAGAAAATCTAACAACATCTCCAATGGTCTCTTAAATTTACACGTGGAAATGGTTATGGGACCTCATTAAGGGGGAGCAAAACACAAATGACCCAGCTAAAAAACTCATTCTAAAAAGGGCCCTAATTAAGCATTAATAGGGATAAAAAAAAAATACCCATTTAACATAAAAATTGTAAAAAATGCCACAATCAGATTTTAATTTTATTTTTACTTCCAAGTTTGCCGTTATTTCCTTCACACCCTGATACAAATTGCTAGGCAAATAAACTATTGAGTACGGAATTAAACAATAGCATAAATAGATGAACAAAACACAAGATCTCGAAGAAAACTATCTTCTTTACTGAATATTATGAAGATTACAAGAATCTCTGCCTCACAATACTCTCTAGACAAACTAAACCCTAGTTATCTCAATATTTCTAAACACACTAAACCTTAGTGGTTTCTCTAAACAACTAAATAAGTTGTTTCTCTAAACAAACTAAAATAAGCTATGTTTATGTTTTGGGTTATTCCAAAACATCACTAACCACTAAACCTTAGTGGTTTCTATTGAAACAAGTAAAGACTACATGTTTCTCTCTAAATCTTTTGGTTTATGCCAAAACATATATTTATAGGTCAAGGATTTCCCTTTTCCTGAAATTTTATCCCTTATGGAACAAAGAAACCTATTTAAGGTTTACAAGAAAAAGAACTGCTAAATTTCCAAGTAGGATACACCTGTATTATCTTCCACCAAAAGAATTACAAGATGAGATCTCACATAACTCAACCTCACACCCTTTACAAGAAGAACACAAACTTAGAAATTCCTCAATAAAGATTGCTCCCAAGATTTTTGTGTGTACCCTAGGTAAAAAACTCGACAGGTGTCACCGATGGCTGTATAAGAAGCTAAATTGGGAGCACCTGAGCATTAGCCAGCCACGCCTGGGCTATCGGGTAGGGCCCAACCCAGTATCAAGGGATCCACATACGCTCTATGGACCTTGACCCACCGAATAGTCCACGATCAATGGATGGGGCCTCGGTTACTGTATAAGAAGTTGAACCGTGGGGTCCCATACATCGACCAAGCCCACCTCAGTCAAGTAAGCCAGGTCCGGCCCAACAAAGTCCAGCAGCGACAGAGGCTCATCCGAAGGCTTAGCATAGAATCCCAGAGGACCTGGCCAGGGTGTATGCACTGAAGATTGGGCCTCCGGTCAGAGGAGTCCATCCCAAGTCTTTGCTTTCAGGCTTGGTCAATACGAGTCCCAACCAACTGGATAAGTCCAGCGAGATTCCAGGCTAATAGAACCCATTGTTCTAGCCCGTTGGAGAAGATAAAGGAAGACCCAGGTTGAACCAGGACCTATCAGAGGATGCCACATGGCAGTCGTCCTAGTCAAAGGGGATTCAAAGTAAGGGGATAACCGCTCGGCAACATGCAAGCTATCTCCACGGAAAGCATCTTCACAGTTGAACTACTTGAGTTCATGGAGTCAAAACCGGAGGGGTGGTTGAGCCAGCCTCCACCGGCCTACCATAAATACAGGAGTTCTTAACGTCCTGAACTACAAGTCTTTCACTGAGCAACTCCATTAGAGCTTAGCGGAAGCAGAGACTTGATTCCAAGTTCATCTTCTTGGATACGTAGGCAGCCTGATCCCGATCAGGTCCAGACTCATTGTATACCCCCCATCTTATCTATGTCTATACAAGGCTTTCATTGTAACTGTTCGATTAATCTATACATATCTCGAGTTTGTGGATCAAAGTTTTGCACCCACAATTTTCCAAGCCTTCAAGTCTCCAATTTGAATCTCTCAAAACTCCCTTAGACTACATGCTTAATGTGGCTCCCAAAATCTTTTTGAACTCCTTAAGTTTTCCTAGACCATCATGGCTTTATATAGTGTATTATAAGGTAAATTAGGTTTTACCACATTATGGGCCTAAAATAGGCCCATAGACACTTTACCGTCCAGAGGCAATAAATCTGTCAGAACTGTTGTCCAGAGGCACTTTTCTTGTCAGAATTTCAGAGCTATTTTCTGCCAAAATACGTATCTCCAGACGACATACCATATACCATTAGAAAGCGGAGAGAGTCCTCTTTCCAACCCCAAAAGACAGATCGTCATTCAGAGTACCGAGCACAAAGTTATGACTATTTTTCTACAACATGTCAAAACTGAACATAGCAAAAACTGAACATCCTTGGAATTAATGAAGTTCGAGAGCTCGATTGTCACTGGATCATTTACAATAAGTGAAATACTTATTAGTAAGTTAGTACAGTATGCGTGAAAGTTTTAGGGCTATTTTGTATTTGGTCCCTCTAGAATATTGGTATTTAGCAAATGGTATAGAGTTTTTTGTTTATTAGTGTTTAGTCTCTTTTTCGTTACTTGACTAACAGTCGAGGAAGTTGACTGAAGTCAAACCATCCAATCTTTTTAAATACCTAGAATACCCATGCACGTGCCTGGCATATGTTTTACTTAAAACCACAACTGACCTGACCATAGTTAATGTCTCAGTGGTTGATTTAATCTAACGTCTAATTGCTGCCATGTGGAATAATACACCACTCGAGGATCTGGTCATGGTCTTGATCCAATCTAACTACACTTTTCTTCACATAAGAAGAAACTAATTAATGAACAAAAAATTAATTAATCAAGACCATAAAATAGATATACCAAATCTTCTGAAAGGGATAACAGATTTCTAAGCTCTAACATGACAGATGAAGAAGTTAGACTTTATACAAACAATTATCAATTCAACTTGAAATGAAGAAGTACCCATTAATGGGGTTCTAGAATAATTACCACCAAGCAATAATCTTGCAAATAGAGACGTACCCATCACTTCAAAACAATTTTCAATGCATATTGCCCTGAGTACTTGTAATAATATTAAACTTGTTGATTTCAAATGAAAAATCAAGTAACTTGCTATCATTTACCATGATTGCTGGTAACAATCCTTGATTCTCATTGTTGCTTAGATCCAAGCTATTAACAAACTTTGAGTTCCCATGGTAATCGTTATCGGTAAAAATGTCAACTTGTTATGAGAAAGAATGAGATGTTGGAAAGATGAATGATTGAATAAATTCCATGTAAGAGAACCACTGAGTTGATTTTGAATTAGATCCACTACTTGTAAAAATAAAACCAAATCTCTAGCATTTGTAAGCTCATTAGCCCATTGAAGCTTGTCGGATTTGAACCTAAAATGTTTGTTATCAAGATAAAGAATTCAAACAAATCCAATTGAACTAGGTATATCTCTAGAGAAAGAATTTCTTAAAACCAAGTTGATGAATTTCATAAGCTTAGAAAAATAATTTGGGACGAATCTGGTCACATGTTGCATTTCTACTAATTTGAGTTAAACTTTGTTGTTTAAGAAAAACAGATGCCAAGCACATGCATGGGTAGTTTGGGTATATAAAAAAATTTGATGGCGTGACTTCAGTCAACTTGGTTGACTGACAGTCAAGTAACAGAAAAAGGACCAAACACTAAGTTGCTAAATACTAATGTTCTAGAGGGACCAAATACAAAATACCCCAAAGTTTTTTATAGTTGTAAATGAATGTAAATTATTAGCGCAATGTATGACAATTAAGTATAGCCATGTGTACAGGGAGTGTAACTAGGTAGCAGGCTTGTTGTCTAAGAGAGCATTGGCTTGTAATCAGGATCATTGTATCAAAGGCAACATTAGCTGCTCTGTTGCTTTAATAAAATTGGCATTTTGATAAAAAAAAAAAAAAAAATCGTATTGAATTGAATGGATTATAATTTCAAGCAACCCCAATAAATGGTTGAACAATTTTGATGTAAAAAGTTTAATAAAATTAATATGGTGGAAGGTTGTGCATAGTTGTGTTATTAAGATATGCAATGAGCTCTTTGCATTGTGTATGTTGTGCCAAGATGTGTTTGTAAGTTGTGCAAAAAAACTCATTATATTTTTTATTCGTCAAGACACTTGAAACTATGCCATGATTTGATGGATGATGTACAATTGTGTTAACAAAGTATGCAATAAGCTCTTTGCATTGTAAATATAATATTGTGCCAAGATGGGTTTGCAAAGTGTGCAAAGAGCTCATAGCATAGTTTATTTATTAAGATAATTAAAAATTATACCAAGACTTGTTAGAAGGCTATGCCCAGATATGGTGGTACATTATGCAATGAGATATTTGCGTTGTGGTTATATTTCCAGCTCTTTATAGTCCATTCAATGAACTCTGGCCAATGTGAAGTCAACACAAAATTAAGATTTATAGGCCATGATATATTTGCAAACTATACATGATCCTTTTGCAGTTTTGCACATAATACAATGAACTCTTTGCATAGCGGGATTAACACAGGTTTTTGAGATTTCGCTCTATAAAATTGTCCAAAGTCAATCATTTCCACAATTTCACGTGTTTGAGTTAGAAATTTGTCATCACCGTTACTGTTTAATTGTATAAACATCACCATTAGTGTCTAATTTGGGTGTATAGAGAAAGCTAGTGAGACATGGAGACAACACAGAATGAAACAAGACAAGGGAGAACAGGGGCGGATCATAGAGTGGTATCAACAGGGCTGGAGCCTGGGATGATTTATATAGCAGGGGTGGGATATATTGAGTAATTATTATTAATACACGTATTCTTTCTTAATCCCAGTAACTAATTATCGTAAAAATCAATACACAATCCCTGTCTCCCTGATTCCTTCCTTGATATTAGGAAATATTAAGATACTGTGATTTGATAAAGAAAAAAATAAAAAAAAGCCTACGGGATTCTATGCTCTCTCTTTCTCTAATTTATTCTACTTTCTTCTTAAAAAAAAAAAAAAATACAACAAAGCTCTTATACTACGTGACTGGTGGTCGTTTGGACTTTGGATTGCTAACCTGCCACTTTTTGATTCCTCCCATCTATTTTTGAAGGTAATTTTATTTTATACAATTTTTGTTATTGTGTTTGTTAATTGTTTTTATAATTTATAAATTAAGATTAGTTTAGGTTTTTGTATTAAATTTTTTTGTTGTTTTATTAATTAGTTGTTTACTTATTCACAGTGAATTTCGAAAAGACCTTTGAATTAGATTTTTAGTTAATATAATTTTAATGATCAACAAAGTATTATTAGTTGTCGTTGATTATTATTCTTGTCTTTAGTGAATAATGAGAACCTTATTTACTTTGTCGATTTTAATCTAAATTTTTATTTTCTTTCAGTTTGTGGTATTGTTTTTTTTTTTCTTAGTTCATCCAAGCCCACCCTATTTTGAAATCCTGGATCCGCCACTGAGGGAGAAGACAAAAGAATAATTCCTCTAAACATGGATTATTCTCTTAAACTTCAATAACCTAAAACTATTTGGTTGAGGATAGATATTTTTTTGTTTGCAATTATATCACTTTGGCATTCCACTTTGACATTTGAATTTTTTTTAATGAGAAAATAACTGGAAAAGGTATAGTTTCATATGAAAAAAATGAGTTGTTGACATGAAAGAGGAACAGTCGTTCTTGTGCAACAAAAGAATTGTGAATTTGCTCTATTGTGGTTAGCAATTGGAATCACGTTTATGAATTTCAAGCTCGATCACATTCATGGCTGAAAGAGAGAATGAGAGAAAGAGAAATAATTAAGAGTTTGAGAGTTCCTCGTTGGGTTGGATAACAAAGAAAGAGAGAGGGACAAGACGGAGGTAAGAAATGAATACAAAAGGGAAGGGTAATTTTGTCCAGAGATGACGGAATTAGCGATGGGGCCTTTTTAACAACAGGTTCCTTAAGTGGGCTAATAGTGCTTTACAAACTCTTATGGGAATCCATTTTTTTTTTCCTGAAATTTACAAGTTTAAGAGAAAATTCTCAAAAATCAGTAAAAAACATATCTAATGGTCTCTTAAAGTTGATGAAATCTTAACATTTCATTAAGCTTTCTATTAAATTTAAGAGTTTCTCAAAGTAGATTTTAACTAAATACGCAAACTACTACTTTCGCATGAAACTAATAACTATATGTGTGTAGAGTTCTTTTATTTTTTATATTTGTTGGGTCCCATTGTTTCTACGTAGGGAAGAGAGAAAATTTCTCTATGCGAAGTTACCAACTGTACGCAAAGTTACCAACTTCGCGTGGACTCTTTTTTTAATAGTTTTTATTAGTGGGTCTCATATTTATAGAAACGTTTTAAGAAACCATTGGGTTTGGCTAAGAAAACACCATCTTAAACTTATAAAAACAGCTTATGTGGCATCTTAACGGACCATAGATGCTCTAAATAAGTTGTTTCTCCATTCTTTGGTCTATTCCAAAATGTCAATCTAAAGCAGCTAAGCAGTTGCTTGTTTCTCTATCTTAAAACAATTAGGTAGTGTTTGTTTAAACAAGTGTTCAACAATAAGTGATTTTTAAGTGGTGGACCAGGCTAATAAGTGAAAAGTGATTTTATGTTATTTGTTTAGAACCAGTGTTCAGAACATAATGGACTTTTTCAGCCATTTTGAACCAGCACAAATCTCATGCTTAATTTATCTTCTTAATGCTTATTCTAATTTTATGACAATTATACCCATGTATAATACTTTTCATTATACGTATGTCCACAGTCCACGTAGGATTCCTTATTCTCTAATGTCATGAGAAACCGACTTGCACTCTTGACCCTTCTAAGCTAACTAATCAATACATATTATATTTTATTATATAATCATAAATACATAATCTACTTATTGATCTTCATAAAATAAGGCCCTATCTGTTTGTAGATTGTGGGTGATTGTGCACTATATAAGTCAATAATAGTCATTAGTCATGAAAAATCCATTCAGTGTGTTCTTTCTATGATAATCCATTAGTTATATCATATGCATTGGGTTTAATTATTATAAAAATAAAAATGATGTATATAAATGCAACTAATTGTCTCGATTTTTTAATATGTTTTTATTTTGTTTGATTTTTTTAACCATGTTTTCTATATAAATATTTCTTAAATGTTCAATTATTATTTCGTGATGTCATTTTTTTCGCAAAGAACTTCAGATTCATGTTTTTCAAATTTAAAATTTCAGTTTCATTAAGATGCATGCATCCAAAGACTAGAATAAAAGAGGATAAATTTGTCAAATTTAAAATAATCAATTGTAAAACAGAAGTTTTAAAAAATGATAAACAAACAACTTTTTCAGCATTCAGTCTTCAGCATCCAGCATTCAGTATCCAACATTCAACATTCAGCATCCATCAACTAGTATTCAGCATTTTAAACAAACACACCCTTACTCTCTATATATTTTAGTTTATGCCAAAACATCTATTTATAAGCTTTGGACAACTTCTAGTTAACGAAGGAAAAATATTTTATTTTTTCTTCAATTTATATTACTTATGGAACAAGGAATAGAACGGCTAAGAGCATCTCCAATGGTCTCTTAAACTTAAGTTGCCACATGAGCTATTTTTATAAGTTTAACAACCATTTTTCTAGTCATCTTCGATGGTTTCTTAAACTTCACTAGGGGCCTAATAAATAAAATTATTAAATAAAATAAAAAAATAAGGGTCCACACGAGATTGGTAATCTTGGGCGAAGTTAATAATCTTGCGTGAGAAGTTTTCTCTCTTATATACGTACTAACTTATGGGACCTATCAATTAAAAAAGAAAAAAATACTCTACGCCAAGTTAGCAATCTAGCGCGATATTAGTAGTTTTGCGAATTTAAGGTTTGTTTGATTCGAGTGGTAAAATAATTTATCGGTGAAAATGGAGGATACAGGATGGAATTAAAATTTTATGGTCGAAGAAGAAGTTAGACACTAAGTTAGAGGGAGATTTGACGGAGAATTGAGAACTCTTCTCATTTTCACTGTGCAATTACTACTCTGCCCCTCTTAAAGATTTACCAAGAGTCTTTTCCGTACGAATCAAATAGACCCTTAACTTAAATATTCTTTAGGAGTTTCTTAAATTTAAAAGGGAGATTTAGAGATACCCAGGAAAGGTTTGCACTCTTTGAGATACCCCCAGATTTGAAAATCATTAGAGACACCCCCCATTTTCTTATTTAAAGTCTGTCAACCAAGCCATTGACCAGTTTTTCTTTCATATTGATAAAAATACCCTTCATCATAGAAATAACATATCACCCATTATTAATTGAATTAATCTCCACCACCCAAAAGCTAGATTTATCTTTAGCCATCCAAAATCGATGGTCAAGATCATAACTTTCTTTTATCTTCCTTCTCTAAATAACCACCACCTCCATCCTTAACTACCACCGCCCACCACTACCATCACCAATTACCTTAACTCCACCACTTCCACAACCCAACTGCCGCCACTATATAAACCTTTAACACTTCATTACCAACACCACCACTACCACCAACCATAGATACCTCTATTACCACCATCTCCAAAATCCCACCACCACCATCTTCCCACAATCACATCCAATCATCATTAATTTATAAACCATATCGTAAACATTATCTCAATGCTTCACATTCCATCATCATTACCTTGATCTTCACACTCCATCAACTTTTCTTTCAAACCCCATCAACTTTTCTTTCAAACCCAAATCCAATCTTCACCATTTTCTTCATCATATTTTCAACATATTTTAATTGTTTTCAAAGACAAATTACACAAATGGTGGTGGTTTTAGTATGCTAATGGTGGAGTTGAATGGGTGGTGGTGGTGGTTTGTGTGTTAGGGATTGTGGGGTTTGAGTTAGAGATGGTGGATGTTTAATAATTATTAATTAATGGAATTAAATCTAAGAATAATTCTACACTCACAAACAAAATCTACAAACATAGCCCACAAACTGATGTGTCTGCCTATCTGGCATGGCCACATCAGCAGCCCACAAGAAAGGAAAAAAAAATCTCCCACGTTTTTCTCTCTTTTTCTCTCTCCTCGATCTCTTCCTCTTCCTTTAATCTAACAAAGATATCTCCTACTGTTCTTCTCTTCTCAACGTTTTATTTTCTCAAAAAAAATAAATTCTACTCTCTTATTGCTCTCCCGTTCTTTTTCCTGCTTATTCATCCTTTGAAATTTGTAAGGTTTTTAAATTCGAGCTCGAAGAACACTTTTAAGGTAATTCCTTTGTTGTAATATTTGTTAAGAAACACAAAGTAACAATGAATATTTTGCCGTCAATCCTTTTTGAAACTCAACAATCTCAAATATTTATCAGTGAAAAATATAGTTAGTATTTGTAATAAAATTCTAGGATTGTTGGTTATTATTGATTTAATTTGGTTAGTTCTACAGATTATTAGTATACCTTCTTTGACCTCAAATCCTTGTTATGTAACTCAATTAATTCCTGAACTTAGTTTCTTTTGATTTGAAAAACCTTAAAAGAATTGATAGATTTAATTATTTTGATTAATTTAATAAACTAATGTGGATAAATGCGTAACTATTTTTTTTTTCCAGGAATGGAAGAACACACATTTGAAAATGAAGATATCAATGATAACAACATTGAAGAAGAAGACAAAGAGATTGAAGAAGGTATAGAAATTTAGAGATTGGAATGGATTTTACTACACCTGAAGAGTTGTATGACTAATATTTGCAGTATGGTAATGAAAATGGATTCCTGGTGACGAAAAGATCTTCGAGGAAAGGAGATGATGGAATAGTTCGATGGGTGACATTTGCATGTGCATGGTCAGGGAAATCTGAAAGCACCTCAAGAAAATGCATTCAAAATGCAACCGATTTCCAAAACCAATTGCAAAGCTAGACTAAATGCTGCTTTATGTCGAGATGGAAGATGGCGAGTAACACTTGTTGATATCGATCACAATCATAAATTGAGTCCTACAAAGTCACGATTCTATAAGTTAAATCGTACACTACAACCATTTGTGAAAAGAAGACTTAAGATGAATGATCTAGTTGGCATTAGGCCTAACAAAAAATTTTAACTCGTTTGTGGTGGAAGCGGGTGGACATGATAATTTGCCATTTCTAGAGAAAGATTGCTACAATCATCTTGATAAAGTTAGAAGATTAAGGCTTGGGGATGGGGATGCAACAACTGTCCAGAACTATTTCACCAAAATGCAGGCTAATAATTTTAACTTTTATTACTTGCTTGATATGGATGAGGATGCTAGAATAAAGAATGTATTTTGGGCAGATGCTAGAAGAAGGGCCTCATATGAGGAGTTTGGTGATGTCATCACATTTGACACCACTTATTTAACCAATAAATATGACATGCCATTTGCACCTTTTGTTGGGGTTAACCACCATGGCCAGTCGATCTTGTTGGGATGTGCATTGATATCGAGTGAGGACACCGAGATTTATTCGGTTGTTCAAAACTTGGCTTGAATGTATGGGTCGTCATGCTCCTAATGCAATAATCACTGACCAAGCCAGAGCTATGCAAAATGCAATCGAGGTGGTGTTCCCTAACACACGACACATGTGGTGTTTGTGGGATATAATGAAAACGTTGCCTGGAAAATTAGGGGCTTATAAGGAATATGAGTCTATCAAGGAGAAGATGCAAAATGCAGTCTATGATTCTTTGTCAACTTGGGAGTTCGAAGAAAACTGGAACATGTTTATAAGTAAATATTGTAAGTACCTAAACCCGGTATGACACATGTATACTGTGAGCATCGCGGGTTACGAGATAAAAAGGATAATAAGGAGTACCAGATAAGCACATGAGAAGCATGTGAGAATAGTATTAGTACACTACAAGTTGATAAAGAATACTAGGCTTAGAGGATGCCACATAACGGAAGAAGGACCGTAGGATCTCATGACATCCAAGGGTGAGAATTGATTCACACAATATGTGAGTATAAAAGGGTAAAGGTAATCCCAAAGAAAGGTATGAGTTCTAGCCTCCTTACTATCTCTTCTCTCTCCCTTCTTCTCTAGACTTAATATTATGAAAGGAGCTAACTTAGGCATCGGAGGGTTTTCCACCGGTGACAAGGCCGGTGGCTTTTGCAGGTAGGGAGGAGATGAAAAGCTAAAGGGAGTTCACGGATCTCGAGGGAGTACGGGAAAAGACTCTTACAATTTGGCGCTAGAAGAAGGGCAGCAGCGCCACTTCTCTAAAAGAGGATTTAGAGAACTTGGCGGAAAGAATCAAAGATTGGACAGATGGCCGATAGATCTAGAGTTTCTACACACTTTGTTACAGATCTGGATGAAGCTACAGAATCTACTGTTACATATTCATCGTCTTGTAATGAGATTGTTGTTCATCTCAGATACATCTAAAGTACCTCTAGTCAGATCTGGTGAATCTATTGCAGCAATGGATTGATACATCTAAAGTACCTCTAGTCAGATCTGTTCCGATTGATATCAAAAAAATTGATTTCTAGTCTCAAAGATCTCAAATTTCAGATCTACAGTTTTAGATCTACAATTTCAGATCTATGTTTTCTATGGCTTCACTCATCAATAGACTTCTTTGTTGATTTTTTGTCGATTTCAATAGCAAGTGGATAATTTCTCTATTTTCCAATTTCGTGATATGGGTGATAGTTACTAGTTGCAGCAGAGAATTTCTCCCTTTGTTCCTCATAGTCATCAAAGATGGTTCAACAAAATTGAACAAGTCAGTAGCAGTGGTGTTCCATTACTACAAACAAGTTCTCCTTTGCAGAAAATTCAAGGTGCAGACTTCTCTACTTGTGTTAGCCACAAGCTATTTGGTGAAACGTCACAATGATAAGTTTATTTTCCAACAATTCCCTTTTTGAGTGTTTTTCTCTAACATTGAATTCAGCAGCTGAAGGTATTATCTAAACTCTTAGCTAAATATCGTTGCATATCGATATTCAAAGTAAGATGTAGGAACACATTATTTTACACTTAGCATGAGGAATTTGCATAATAAAGAATGTACATACTGTTGGGTGAGGCCTATAACATGCTACTATGAAATGCATCACTACTAGTATAATAAGTACTGAGCATACCAGGTTTGGAATATAGGATATAGTCCTTCTAGTTTCGCATAGAAGAACCGACACAAGCATAAGAATGTCAAGATGTTCCTGGTCCTAGCAGTGTTGCTAGTAATGTGACAATAGCATGATCTGATTTCATATTAAGTAATTTTGATTTGCACTTTCAATGTATTGGATGACCTTGGAGATTGCCTTTAAGTGTCCATAAACAGCGGATTTACTAATATGCAATTGCGTTTAAGTTTAATAGTACGTGTCGGCATTTGATCATGGTAGAAAACTGTGAATATAGATTCAGTTCTTACAAGCTCTATACTTAAGCTAGTAGACTTTGGACATATAAAACTTTCGAGTGGATGAAACTATTGCCGATATGTCATGAATTTTGAATCTCCAGTGAGCCCAAAATCTACAAGTCATCTATGCTTGTAAACATCACAGTGATGGTGAGGTACTAAAAGTTTGTAGACGTGTATAATAAGATTTTTGTGTGATGTGTGAGTTGATAAGGTTCACTAAGTATTCTTTCCAATGTTTGGCTGAATATGCTTTGAAGTACCGTCATATAATTTTGCATAGACTATAAGTTGAATGCTAGTGGTAAGCGGTGTAGAACTGAAACTGTGATATCGTTATTAGTTTGTGCTTACAATATTAATTTTCATTGTACTGATATTGAGCATGCAAGCATGGGCCGACCCTTAAAGTGGTTGAAAAGCTTAACAAGAAGTAGGTTATGATTGTGATTGTTTATGCATAGTTGTGTTGGACATAACACGTCTCGCATGAAAACGAGATGTTACAAATGAGTACTGTCCCAAAGATGTTAAGGTCTTACGGAAATTTTACTATTGAGGGCGAGTATACAGTCAAGAGCAACTTGAGTATACCGCCAGGCGTTAGTGCACTCATAGCGGGTGACGACATCATATAGATAAGATACCTTGACTGAGATCAGGCTAAAGATCAGTTAAGAAGACAAAGTGTAAAACCCAATTTAGATTGGTGGGGAACAATATATAAGGGTAGATTCGGCTTGGCATGCCGTTAACTATACGTTGACAATCTCCGTGTATTGTTTCCTCCTCACTGAGGTTGAGATAGCCAACGCAGTGGGGTGCCTCAAGAGAGAAGAGCAATAGTGCTAGTTAATTAACGGGGTCTTCACTACGAGTTCAACGTGACGACGTGAACTGAGGAAGTAGACCTAATGTTAACACACGAGAAAACTTCACCAACAAAGGGGAAACGCTATGTAACTTGATTACATAGGTAAGTTCCCATAGCGGTTAGAGTTTAAAAGACAAACCGAGAATACACAAGAGAATGATAAGATCCTAGAAGAAAGAAAGGAACAAGAAAGCCCCAAAGTATTTGGGCGTAAAGGTTCTCGTCGCCAAGAAGAAGGTGATTCCATAGATCTTCCTGACGATCTAGACTTCAATAACGTCAGGGTTTCTGTAAGCCTGGGCAATCAAAGATTCGTTGCTGACGTTTTCGAACTTGAGGATACCTTGTACATTATGAGCTACAGTCAGACCCCCTTTAGAACAGTCACGGGTTCCGTGAGGTAACAGCGACAAGTAAGCCTCTCACAGTTCACAGAATTGTATACCGTGAAGACTGTGAGAGATGCCTCACCTTTAGGCTAGGCTAAAAACAAAGGTGAGATGTCCCCAAATAGATTTGGAAGGGCGAGTAGCTATGGCGGAGGGATTTGGCTTAGTAAGCCGCCAACAAATCCCCGCAAGTCTACTCGTGCCTCACGGAAGAAACACGTGAGATGCCTCACCTTTAGGCTAGGCTAAAAGCAAAGGTGGGATGCCCACAGAGGAAGCCCAAATAGATTGGGAAAGGCGAGTAGCTATGGCGGAGGGATTTGGCTTAGTAAGCCGCCAACAAATCCCCGCAAGTCTACTCGTGCCTCACGGAAGAAACACGTGAGATGCCTCACCTTTAGGCTAGGCTAAAAGCAAAGGTGGGATGCCCACAGAGGAAGCCCAAATAGATTGGGAAAGGCGAGTAGCTATGGCGGAGGGATTTGGCCTAGCAAGCCGCCAGCAAATCCCCGCAAGTCTAGGCGAGTAGCTATGGCGGAGGGATTTGGCCTAGCAAGCTGCCAGTAAATCCCCGCAAGTCTACTCGTGCCTCACAGTAGAAACACGTGAGAAACCTCACACGTGAAGGTTTTGGGGAATGTACACGAGTGAACAAGTTCACGGTAGTGACAGTACCGTCAACCATGATGACTTTTAATTGGTTTAGTTTCTTTTTTGTGGGATGGAGGACGTTCCACACGTGAAGATTCTTTCTTGGATTTTTCTAAACCATCCCAAGATTTACAATGATGCAACCTCAAGAAGTGAGAGTATCATCATGAGCATGTTGTGGTGAGAATACCAGTATAAGAACCATACCGGGATAAGAACTGTACCGTGATGGGGAATGTACGTGAGTGAACAAGTTCACGGTAGTGACAGTACCGTCAACCGTGATGACTTTTAATTTATTTAGTTTCTTTTTTGTGGGATGGAGGATGTTCTACACGTGAAGATTCTTTCTTGGAAATCTTATGCATGATCTTTTCATCTCAGAATTCGTTAGTAGCATTAAAAGCCTTTGTTATTTTCAGTTCTTCGTTATCCTGTAGATAACAGACTTGGGGGCGAGTAGGCCAGAAGGAAATCTTATGCATGATCTTTTCATCTCAGAATTCGTTAGTAGCATTAAAAGCCTTTGTTATTTTCAGTTCTTCGTTATACTGTAGATAACAGACTTGGGGGCGAGTAGGCCAGAAGTTTTATTTCTATCTCGTTGAGAGAATCGCTATTATTCTTTTAGAAGTTAATATTTCAGAATCTTTGGTTACACAGGAAAAAGAACTACGATGGCTTGATCCCAACTTGGGTACGTAGGCAGCTACTAGTTAGCCCAACCAATATCTTACTCCAAAGAACTGTGAGCTTAAGCAGTCACCGGAAGATGATAAGATTGAATAGAAATCGTGAGTTTAGGCAGTCACGCGAAGATGATGAGATTGAACATAAACCGTGAGCTCAAGCAGTCACAGGAAGACGATGAGATTGCACAGAAACCGTGAGCTAAAGCAGTCACAGAAAGATGGTAATGCCAAAACGAAGAGATCAAGGTTGTTGATGCCAAAACCAGTTCTGACATATATGGTCAGACTTAAGAAAGCAAAGAAATTGAATACCAGCGAGAAAGCTGAAGCAATGAAAGCTAGCAAAGGAGACCCCCATGGCGACTGATATTCATAAGAAGATTTTCTCTGGACCGTTGGCACCATGAAAGGAAAGTGAGACCTTCACGGCTAACGCTCCAGAGAGGGGGCGATGTAAGTACCTAAACCCGGTATGACACATGTATACTGTGAGCATCGCGGGTTACGAGATAAAAAGGATAATAAGGAGTACCAGATAAGCACATGAGAAGCATGTGAGAATAGTATTAGTACACTACAAGTTGATAAAGAATACTAGGCTTAGAGGATGCCACATAACGGAAGAAGGACCGTAGGATCTCATGACATCCAAGGGTGAGAATTGATTCACACAATATGTGAGTATAAAAGGGTAAAGGTAATCCCAAAGAAAGGTATGAGTTCTAGCCTCCTTACTATCTCTTCTCTCTCCCTTCTTCTCTAGACTTAATATTATGAAAGGAGCTAACTTAGGCATCGGAGGGTTTTCCACCGGTGACAAGGCCGGTGGCTTTTGCAGGTAGGGAGGAGATGAAAAGCTAAAGGGAGTTCACGGATCTCGAGGGAGCACGGGAAAAGACTCTTACAAATATAATCTTCAAAAGAATGATTGGTTGTTTGGTTTGTATATTGAGAGACAACGTTGGGTCCCTGTGTTTGTTAAAAATATATTTTGGGCTGGAATGTCAACAACCCAAAGAAGTGAGAGCATGAATGCATTTTTTGATGGGTATGTGATTTCGAAAAACTTTAAAGCAATTTGTCGAGCAATATGAAAATGCACTGCGAAGCAAGGCAGAAAAGGAGAACCAGGCTGATTTCAATTCGTTTAATTCTTGGCTCCCACGCATCTCTCATTATGAGATGGAGAAACAATTTCAAGGTATTTATACAACTGCAAAATTTAAAGAATTTCAAAAAGAGCTAACAGGAAAGATTTATTTTGATGTATCATCAATTAAAGAGGATTATGACTTATTGGTGTATGAAATGTTAGAAGATAAGATTGGAGGGAAGGATCGTCAAAACAGTTTTACTGTTAGCTTCCAACCAAGTCATTGTGATAGTAGGTGTAATTGTCGTTTATTTGAGTTTAGAGGGATTTTATGCAGGCACTGTATTGTGGTTTTGATTCATCAAAAAGTTAAGATTGTTCTTGAAAAATACCTTCTTCGTCGATGGAGGAAAGACATAAAGAGGTGTCACACGAAGGTTAAAATCATTTATTTTAATTGGATGCAAAACCCGGAGAATGAACAGTTTGACAAGTTGTGTAATGCCTTTTATCAAGTTGCAGATTTGGCTACTGGAAATAAAGACAAGGTAGAGAGTGTCATGCAATGGATTAAGAAGTTAAAAAAGGACTTGAACAAAAGTGAAGGAAGAAGTGAAAACTGTCAGTTACCAGTTAGCCAACTCCCTACATCCCCAACTGTTGGTGATATTAGTCCTACCATTGAAAGTGGGATAGTTCATAGTCCATTGGCAAAGCGTGGAAGAGGTCGACCACCAACGAATAGAAAGCAGAGTAAAGGTAAACAAGTGGCTCAAAAAAAAAAAAAAAATTAAGAACACGAAACCAAAAGAGAAGAAAAGAAAGACAAAGGTGACCAACAATAGTATCAATGATGACCCAACTTTAGAGAAGGTCAGTAACCAACATATATACATACATTTTTTTTTTATTCAAATAAGAATTTTATTAATATCATACAATTATTCAAATAGAACCAGTTACATGCCTGATCAGCAGGGATTAAAAACCTCATCAGGTAATGTTATACTACATTACAAACTACCATTTGTTTGATCTTGCACTGTCATGTTTATATCCCTGGTGCATTGCCATATTCTGTTGTACTACCCAGTTTCCTGCTGCACCTTTTTATCAAGTCCTAGGCCTCCTGCACATGTCCTACCAGCTGCTGCCACATGTCGACCACTTCCTCACACTTGAAAAATAGATGGGCAGTACCTTCCTCACTCCTTTTGCAAGGAGTGCATCTGTTAGCAATACATTTATTTCTTAAATTTTTATTGAATATGTCAATCTTTATTATTATATTTTTGTTCTGTGTAATTTATTTTGTATGATATAATTATATTTAGATGACTCCAAATGGTGAATCAACTGGTATGCCCACTGATGGTACTCAAGGTTGCAATACATTCAAGGTTATTATCTGCACACTTCACCTTTTAGTAGAATTTGCATGCAAATAAATATAAATTTCACTAATACTATAATCACTATATCTAGGAACAAAATGATGAATATATTGGTCTGGAGTTCCGCATGACACAAGAAAGTATTACAACAAAGGTCTTCCTTTACTTACATTTGAGTCTTGAATCTTGATTAATTTGGTAAACATATTTTGATTACCTAATTGTATTATCATTGAATTGAATATAGGATCCAACTGGTGGATCCAATGCTAGGGAGGTTGATAGGTACAATGTACCGCAGCTTGGAAATGTCTATGGAAATGAGTCCGTGACACATGTATCATATCCAAATATGTCCTACAGAGCAGGTTTCTCTCCCAACATTCAGGTATGTTTCTTAAAATAAAAGTTCTAAATTTAAAAGGTTACAAAATCTTAGAAAATACTATAAATGCTGATGTGTCACCTATGTGGCATGCTAAATTTAGACCGTGAGAATGAGATTAAGAGCAAGTGAGCAATTGATTGGAAAAGAAAGAGATGTAAAGAGTCAAGACATGTCTTTTTGGTTAACAATTGGGCTACAGAGAGATGGCCCAACCAATGTATCTATGAAATTTAGAAGATACCTTTCAAGTGTTTGAGAAAATGCCTATAAGTGAAATTGTGTTTATGTTAACAATTGGACTATATTATGCATATGCATATCGAGAATGGTTGGTTTTGTTAATGTGAAGTTAGAGGAAACCGACAAGGCTAAACTTGTGCTTGCAGGAAAATGTAGTATGCCTAGGTAGCACTTCAATCATACTAGTATTAAGAATTGACATGGGACTGTCCCAACTAATATGGGTATCTGAAGGAAATGAGCTTCGGGCGTGGTTCAAGGTAGTGCATCAGGGAAAGAACAATAGCAGAAAGGCGATTCTTGAGTAAGTAGTTATCCCTCATTTTTTTTTCTCGTCTCTGTTAATGCTAATATTTTCTAAATCCATCAGTTCTTCTTTACTTTTCAGTTTATTGAGTGGTTTAATGTTCTTATAGATTTGAATTATATACTGCCAACCTCTCATTGCATTTTTTTTTCATGCAATGTATAACATTAGTTAGGATAACATTACTATATGTAATGAACTGGTAGAGATTTTTTTTTTCTGTATCAATAAAGTAACTGAAAATGATAGGAAAACACACTGTTAAACTATATCTTCTTGATCCCGAAAAATAGAAACAAAAACCAAATCCTGCATACCACTTACAAAACATTTACATCTAAATGTTTATAAAACATTCCATAGCCAACTAATGAGTGTAATGGAAAGGCTTGCAATCACATTAATAAAATTTATTACATGATCAAGTAGAGTTTATTGTATCCCTCCTCGGATGAAGTTTGATAGGAAGACCCATAGTTGGATAAGGCATTGGTTCACGCGTTAAAGCCTCATTGGGGATCATTTCTGTCCATTTATAATTGGTTATAAGATGATGAATGATCAACAACATCTCGATTCTTGCAAAATCGACTCCAGGGCAATCACGCGGTCCAGCTCCAAAAGGTAGGTACGTATATGGCAGAACTGATTTTGTAGGGTTTTCAAATCGGGATGGATCAAATTTCTCGGGTTCTGGAAATATTTTTTCGTCCATGTGAGTTGCACATGCAACCCAAAACAACTGTGATAGCATATGAAAAAGAATTCTAGATTAATTAATCATACATAATTAGTTTTCTGTGGTTAGTATTCAATCATCCTTTTTGTAGACACTCCCATGAAATTGAAGACAGGGTATGCCTGGGTCTGTACTACAAAAAATTATGCACTGTCTACACCTGGTGTGGGCAATTTGTTGTTTCCAAAAAGCTTCCTACCCATTAATGAACAGGGCCTTAGTCGTGTAATTACTTTTACATGATTTTACACAGATAAAGCAGCTAGATTATAGTTATGCTTATCAACCGAGTAAGTGTTTTTGGATTATTTCCTGGAATTTCAGTCCTTTTACTTACTCTCAAACAGTTGACACTTGAAAGGAATTAATAATCATTCATTGAACTCAAAAGAATCACACATACCTGCCATCCTTTTGGGATGTCAAAGCCGCCATAGCTGATATCTTTAGTAGTCTTCTTGAAATTACCAAATACTGGAGGAGTCACTCTCATGAGCTCTTGAGCCACTCTCCATGTATACTTCATCTTCTGCACATCATTCCATCCAAGCTTTTCAACTTTTCCTTCTGTTGTCTTAATAATTTCCTTGTGCTCTATCAAATGTAATATGCTTTATCAATACAATCGGAGCGAGCAAGGCAATTCACAACACCCTTTCCCCAACCCCTTCCCACACATACTTGATTTTTCAATTCACTACCTTGCTTCAGGGAAAATCAAGCATACAAAAGTTACTTTTTTATTGTCATGAACCATGTACCCCTTAGATTTATGCACCTACTTTGTCCACCCTAGATAGAATTCTTGGCTCTGGCCATGGTCTCCTTTATATATGAAGATCAAACCTATGTGACCCTCTAACAGTTATACAATTAACCAAGGAGATCTATTATCTATGAAGAAACGTTTTTACGAATGTGTAATCTACTAAAAATATATAGTGATTTTAATTTACCTTCAAGAACTGTATCATAAACATGAGTATCTCTAGCAAGGTGTCTTAGAAGGAGAGTCAAAACAATCGCTGCAGTATCATGACTCGCTTTAATTAAAGAGACGATGTTATCAACAATCTCGACTTCTAATAAAGATTCATCTGCATCTCTCAAAAGTAGGAAACATGAGATAATATCTTCGCGGGACCTTCCTTTACTCTCTTCCATTTCTTTCTTTCTTCTTCTTACAAGTTCAGTGATCACAGTATTTATCCTCTCTCTTGCCTGGAGTGCTTTTCGAAAAATGGTTCCTGGAAAGTCTAGAGGAATTGCCCATGATCCTTTAAGTGTAATTGTAAAATCTTCAAGCAATGCATCTTTCTCTTTACCATCTGGTAACCCAAAGAGCATACTACAAGTTACCTTGAACGTGACCTTCTTCATCATTGTCACAACATGGACTGTATCTTTCCCTTTGAGCTCCTGCAATGTATGTCCATAATCTTCATATAAGATGTAATTTTTAATGTATATATATAACCATTTGATCATTGTCATGTAGGTGTTGTATATATAAACAAAAACGAAAAGATCTGTGTTTATGTCAAATTGTCAAATATGTAGCACTGTTTAGTGATTTCATGTCACCCTTAATTTTATATCACGGTTTTGAGCCCTGAGCCTAACTTCGATAAGATAAAACACATACTAACAGTGATATATCAGCTTTTGTGTTGTAGCCTATGTTTAAAGTTTGTGGACACAGATTCCAGGAAATAGCCACTGACGGGAAATTTGCTATAACTGGGGTGGGATAAGAATGCTAAACCAAGTATGCTAATTCTATACTTGAAGAGGGATTTTTCTTGTGTATTAAAAAGAGAGTGGATTCTGAAAAATGCAATGTAATGTATTGTGTGACTCATGATCAATACAATTCTTTTCACGGATAAAAAAAAAGTTCGATCAATTCAAAACTAGTGTTGATATCCATTACCTGTAATAATTGCTCCTTTATTATTGAATCCATTTCTCCGACAAATCTCTGAATGCTTTCAGGTCTAAGAAAATTCATCATTGCACCCCTTACAAGCTTGTGCCTTTTCCCTTGGAGTTCGAAGATGCTATGTGCTCCAATAATTTTGGCTACAGAGGCAGGTAAGTTGCTTGTAATTGCATCATTGGCGCTGAAGATGAACTTATTACCTGCTTGCCCAGTAAGGACAACCACAGGAGCACCCATGAGTGAAGTCTTGAAGATAGGACCATACTTCAACAAGCGCTTATGGAGCCATTCTTTTGTTTTGTCTTTCTTCTGGGCTTTCACAAAGCTAATAGACTCTCCAATGAGTGGAAAACCTTGTGATCCTGGAGGAAGCTTTTTGCCTAACAAAGGTGAGATTTTAAATTTGTAATACCCACCAAAGAGTGCTAGTATTGTTGCTATAACAACAGCTTGAAATGGCAAGTTAAATTCAAAGTGACTAAGCAGTGACTCCATTGATGAGATTGTCTGTTTGAGATTGTCTCCTTTCTTCTGATAAGAAATATATTATCTATAGTTAAAGATAAATTACAATATTGATCAGAAGGAATCAAAAGATGCCGTGAAGTGAGGTAAGAAGACCACCAACCAAAGGCATTGATGCTTATTTAAGTTTCTTTAAGTTGTGGTCCATTTAAGAATATTTAAGTTTCTATTGATAAAAAATGTTTTATTAGATAAATTCCAATCCTAATAAAAAAAATAAAATATGCTGCTCAGGTGAGCTGGAATTTTTTTTTTTTTTTTTGGTAAAAAGTATAATTTTATATATCAAGTAAACAAATATACATCCTAATCACCATGCTAGAATGCAACGTCAGGTAAGAAAAAAGAGGATTAAATACAGAGATTATTACCACTCAACTCAAGCTCCACTCATCCTGTCTTGTTGCCCCTTCAACAGGTTGTCTTGCCCCCACACTTGCTACTGTTGTATGATAACCCCCTTTCCTTACTGCCGACCAAAGACCACCCCACAATATTAAAAATTTGGCAAATCTGATACATTTTCTGATTGTATGATGTATGAACAATAACCAATCAATTATTATTATTTTTTTTTATTTTACCAAAAAAATTATTATTTTTATAAAAAACAATTAAGTATTTTTTTGATAGAAGTAAGAATTTATTTAAAAGCAAAACAATACATCTTGAACAGCCTGCCATAGTAGTTGTTGGAAACAGTTTGAACAGATTCTGTCAGAAATCTGACAGAAATCTGACAAGGTCTTTGGCTGGACATTTCGATATGTTCTAGAGCTCCGTTGAGCTAGATCTTGGTACGTATGGAATCCTCGTTCCGAGTAGATACTCGCAGAATATTCATACGTCTAAAACTGTTCCATATTGAATGAGAAATTGGTGTCCCAAGTTCCAAACAACTTGAGACAAAGCAAGGAAAATGTGATAGTCCCACATTTGACCCATGTAGATAAGGTTTTGTCTAGAAAAACCCCTCATGTACAATAAGGGTGTGGCCCTTGGGGTTACAATGTTTTCGCGCGTTGGGCGTAACCTTACATGGGCTTGGGCTTGAAAAACACACACACGCGCGCGCTCGGCTCGGACTCGGGCTTGGGTTTGGATCTTGGTGATCCAACATAATCTTTTTGGTAGAAAGGTCCATTGGAATAAATCCCAATAGGTGCATACCTATTCCGAACCGGTTTGCTACTGGTTCGGCCCAGATAGGTGCAACCTTTCATAAAACTGTTTCGGGCCCAAAAGTTGTGTCCCTTGATGAAACTGTTTTAAGCCCAAAGTGTCTGTTCGGCCTAAATGGGTGTGTCTGTTCATTGAACTGGTTCGACCCATTAGGTGTGTCTATTCAATGAACTGTTTCGGCCCAAGTGTCTGTTCACTTGTTTTTCTCTTGCTATAAATACCTTGTCAGTGTCTGCATATTTCATTCATTCGAAAACCTCATACTCATTATCATATCATTCATTTGTCTGTGTGTCCTTGAGAGAGTTACATCACTGAACTGGTTCGCCGTCTTCGTTTTGTTTGAAGTGCTGCTACACGACGAAGGTATTGATCGTTGTATCCTGGGAGACAGTTTGCATTACACCCATACAGCACCTGTTGGGGCAAATTATGTCTTAAGGACAGAGATTTTCTCGACTCGATCACATCATACTGTCCTTAGTTACTGTTTTGGTTTGCATACTTTACTTATTCTGTTTTCACTTAGAATTATACATATATTACTAACATATTGAACAACAATCTTAAGACATAATTTATATGTTAGTTTACTGTTCTAATGTTTTGAAACAGGATATATTAAGTATTAGTCAGATTTCGAAAATTATTATATTTTCAGAAATTTGAACCTTTTGTTCTATATTCTTTTACTGTTGACATCCGAAATTTTTTGTTTTCGGAATTTTGTTACTGTTTAACAAATTTATTTGCAGATTGAGGTTAATTTTCGATACAGTTCGAAAATTTTGAATTTTTTTTGAAAATTTTTTACAATTTTCATATTGCAGACACTAGTACAGGAAATAAAATTTTCTGGTTGTTTAACTTGTCTGAATATTTCGTTTCAGACAAATGGAAGAGTCACAAACTCATATCGCCGCGAACAATGGAACTGTCAATGGAAGTTCAGCTACCAACACTGTTCCTACTGTTCCTGCTGTTGCTGTTCCTACTGCCCTTCCAACAGTTCCTACCCATGTTACTGTTGGGGAAAGGCCCGAGAGATTCAACGGAACAGACTTCAAGAGGTGGCAGCAGAAGATGCTGTTTTACCTTACAACTCTGAATCTCGCCAAGTTCCTGTACGAACTACTTCCAAAGCAAGATGGAGGCGAATCTGATCGCCAAACTGTTGCTGCTATAGATGCTTGGAAACATGGAGATTTCCTTTGCCGAAACTATATCCTGAACGGACTGGACAACACACTCTACAATGTGTACAGTCCATTCAAAACATCCAAAGAACTCTGGGAATCTTTGGATAAGAAGTACAAAGCCGAGGATGCTGGTTCAAAGAAGTTTGTGGTCGGCAGGTTCCTTGATTTTAAGATGGTGGACTCCAAGACTGTAATCAGTCAGGTCCAAGAACTCCAACTTATTCTGCATGAAATTCATGCAGAAAACCTTACTTTGTGTGAACCCTTTCAGGTTGCTTCTGTTATTGAGAAGTTACCTCCTTCATGGAAGGATTTTAAGAACTATCTTAAACACAAACGTGAGGAGATGGGCTTGGAAGATCTGATTCTCCGGCTTCGCATAGAAGAAGACAACCGTACTTCTGAAAAGAATACTGTCGTTGTTTCTGAAGATGCCAAAGCCAATGTTGTGGAACATGGGAAGAAGAACAAGAAGCGCAAATCTTCTGACCAAGGTTCAAACAACAAGCCATCCACCAAGAAATTCAAAGGAAAGTGCTTCAACTGTGGCAAGTCAGGTCATCGCCAAAGTGACTGCCGAAGCAAGAAGAAAGATGACAAGAAAGAAAAGAATCCCGCTCAAGCAAATTTGACTGAAGAAGACAAGATGATCGCTGACTTGGGCGTAATCAACCTTTGTGCTATGGTTTCGGAAGTAAACTTGGTTGACAATCCAAGGGAATGGTTCCTAGATACTGGTGCAACCAAGCACATTTGCTCAGATAAGAGGATGTTCACTACTTATACTTTGAACCATCAGAATGAACAACTCTACATGGGCAACTCATCTACATCGAAGGTAGAAGGTCAAGGAAAAATTGTGCTGAAGATGACTTCTGGAAAGGAAGTTAGTCTCAACAATGTGTTGCATGTTCCAGACATTCGCAAGAATCTGATTTCTGGATCACTCTTAAGCAAGAATGGCTTCAAGATGGTGATTGAATCTGACAAGTTTGTACTCACTAAGGCTGGGATGTATGTGGGTAAAGGGTATGTTAGCGATGGGCTATTCAAGCTCAATGTATTGACTGTTATTCCAAAGATTAATAAGAATAATTCTTCTGTTTATATCGTTGAGTCTTTTAATGTTTGGCATGAACGTCTAGGACATGTTAATTATAATACTTTGCGTAGATTAATTAACATGGATATGATTCCACATTGCAATCCAAAAGCATGTGATAAATGCGAAATTTGCGTGGAAGCTAAACTTACCAAAATCTCACATCATTCGGTCCAAAGAAGTACCGAACCTCTAGATTTAATTCACACTGACTTGTGTGATTTAAAATTTGTGCAAACTAGAGGTGGTAAAAAGTATTTTGTTACTTTTATTGACGACTGCACAAAGTTTTGCTATGTTTATTTGTTAACAAGCAAAGATGAAGCTATAGAAAAGTTTCAACAGTATAAACTTGAGGTTGAAAATCAACTTGGCAAGAAAATCAAGATTGTAAGGAGCGATCGAGGAGGTGAATATGATAAACCATTTAATGACTTTTGTGCTGAAAATGGAATCATACACCAAACTACGGCTCCTTACTCTCCTCAATCTAATGGTACTGCTGAACGCAAGAACCGAACATTGAAAGAAATGATGAATGCCTTGTTGTTAAATTCAGGGTTACCCCAGAACATGTGGGGGGAAGCCATTCTTACTGCGAATTATATTCTCAATAAGATACCTCATAAGAAAACCGGCAAGACACCATATGAATTATGGAAAGGTCAAACACCTTCCTATAAATTCATGAAAGTGTGGGGGTGTTTAGCCAAGGTTGCGGTCCCACTTCCTAAACAAGTGAAGATTGGACCTAAAACTGTTGATTGCATTTTTATAGGCTATGCTCATAATAGTAGTGCTTATCGATTTTTAGTTCACAAATCTGATATTCCTGATGTTCAGGTCAATACTATTATGGAATCAAGAAATGCATATTTCTTTGAAACTGTGTTTCCTTGTCAAGATGCTAAGCATCGAAAGAGAACACGTGAAAACGCTCCAAGTGTTGAGCAAGAAACTACAGATAATACTGTGCCGAGGGATGAACATCAGAATGAGGATGAACCTAGGCGAAGTAAACGAGCTAGAAAAACAAAGGCATATGGTCCTGATTTTCTAACATATCTTGTGGAGACATATGGTCCTCAATTCATGACTTTCTTAGTGGACAATGATCCATTAACCTTTAAAGAGGCCATGTCTACTCAAGATGCTCCCCAGTGGAAGGAAGCAATTAAAAGCGAAATTGATTCCATAATGCAAAACCACACATGGGAGCTAACCACACTTCCTCCTGGAACGAAATGTTTAGGTTCCAAATGGATCTTCAAAAAGAAGATGAGAACAGATGGTTCAATAGACAAATACAAGGCCAGACTTGTAGTCAAAGGTTACAGGCAGAAACAAGGCTTGGATTTCTTTGACACTTACTCTCCAGTAACGAGAATAACGTCTATTAGAACGCTTCTTGCGATTGCTGCTATACACAACCTTGAAATACATCAAATGGATGTAAAAACCGCTTTCCTAAATGGAGATTTAGAGGAAGAAATCTATATGCAACAACCTGAAGGTTTTGCTGCTCCTGGACAGGAGAATAAGGTGTGTAGACTTGTAAAATCATTATATGGTTTAAAACAAGCCCCGAAGCAATGGCATGAAAAATTTGATAATGTAATGTTGTCAAGTGGTTTCAAAATAAACGAATGTGACAAATGTGTTTACACTAAGTCCACTCAAACTGGATATGCTATTGTATGTCTCTATGTAGATGACATGCTGATTTTTGGTAGCAACAATGACATCATTAATGCTACTAAGAACATGCTTCGCAGTAAGTTTGATATGAAGGATATGGGAATTGCTGATGTTATACTAGGGATTAAAATCACTAGAACATCAGATGGAATTGCACTATCGCAATCCCACTACATTGAGAAGGTTCTTGAAAAGTTCAAGAAACACTCTACTGGAATTGCCAAAACTCCAGAAGATCCCAATCTTCATTTAACTAAGAATACTGTGGATAGCATATCACAAATAGAATATGCTCGTGTCATTGTCAGTTTGATGTATATCACAAATTGCACTAGACCAGACATGGCTCACGCTGTAAATGTCCTAAGTCGTTACACGAGTAATCCAGGGAAGAATCACTGGAAGGCAATAACTAGGGTATTGAACTATTTGAAATATACCTCAAGTTATAATCTGCACTACACTAGATATCCACCAGTAGTGGAAGGATACTGTGATGCTAATTGGATATCAGATACTAAAAACTCAAAAGCCACGAGTGGCTATGTTTTTACTCTGGGTGGTGCAGCGATATCTTGGAAATCCTCTAAGCAAACATGCATTGCTAGATCCACTATGGAGGCTGAATTCATTGCTTTAGATAAAGCAGGAGAAGAAGCAGAATGGCTTCGAAATTTCTTAGAGGATATCCCCATGTGGGAACAACCAGTGCCAGCTATTCGTATAAACTGCGATAGTCAATCTGCTATAGGCAGGGCACTGAGTAGTATGTATAACGGTAAGTCTCGACACATCAGACGAAGACACAAAACCGTTAGGAAACTGCTCTCAACTGGAATAATCTCTATAGAGTATATTAAGGCGGCTGAAAACCTAGCGGATCCATTTACTAAAGGTTTGGCCAGAGAGCAAGTTCAAACATCATCGAGAGGAATGGGTGTAAAACCTAAGACGAAAGAGTAGGCCTGATGGCAACCCTACCTAGCTGACTGGAGATCCCAAGATCTAGGTTCAAAGGGACAACCGAATCTCGCATGACTCGACGATAGCACTGTGAGATTAAACATCTCTTATCCATTCCTATGATGATGAGACCAGTGCTGCCTGCATTGATGGACTAGGATAAGCTTTTGCTTTCAATGATTCCCATAGCTTGTAAAACAAGTGGAGTATAGCAGGATACTCTTCATGGGCAATCACCTTATGAGTGAGAAAAAGGGGCCGTTTTCTGTGAGAATGTTGAAGGTTTCATTCTTTAAGAGCACTCATGAATACCAGGAAGTTCAAGGCCAAAATGAACACAACCATAGAACCAAGTTCTTTGAGGAAGGGAAACTGTGTGGTAGCCATTGTCTTGGTTTACACAAACGGCTGAACAGTTCAAGACATCATGTTCACTGATTAGCCAGTAAATCCGATGGTTATCCACTAGGGTAGGTTCAAGGCTGAAAAATTGCTACCTATACCGATGCAGCTACTTTCCGCTTGTACTCTCTCAGTTGCATTGCATTTGCATAAATCCGTAATTTCCATTCATGCGGGGGATTGTTGGAAACAGTTTGAACAGATTCTGTCAGAAATCTGACAGAAATCTGACAAGGTCTTTGGCAGGACATTTCGATATGTTCTAGAGCTCCGTTGAGCTAGATCTTGGTACGTATGGAATCCTCGTTCCGAGTAGATACTCGCAGAATATTCATACGTCTAAAACTGTTCCATATTGAATGAGAAATTGGTGTCCCAAGTTCCAAACAACTTGAGACAAAGCAAGGAAAATGTGATAGTCCCACATTTGACCCATGTAGATAAGGTTTTGTCTAGAAAAACCCCTCATGTACAATAAGGGTGTGGCCCTTGGGGTTACAATGTTTTCGCGCGTTGGGCGTAACCTTACATGGGCTTGGGCTTGAAAAACACACACACGCGCGCGCGCGCGCCGTCCGTCCGACCGACCGACCCGGCTCGGCTCGGACTCGGGCTTGGGTTTGGATCTTGGTGATCCAACATAATCTTTTTGGTAGAAAGGTCCATTGGAATAAATCCCAATAGGTGCATACCTATTCCGAACCGGTTTGCTACTGGTTCGGCCCAGATAGGTGCAACCTTTCATAAAACTGTTTCGGGCCCAAAAGTTGTGTCCCTTGATGAAACTGTTTTAAGCCCAAAGTGTCTGTTCGGCCTAAATGGGTGTGTCTGTTCATTGAACTGGTTCGACCCATTAGGTGTGTCTGTTCAATGAACTGTTTCGGCCCAAGTGTCTGTTCACTTGTTTTTCTCTTGCTATAAATACCTTGTCAGTGTCTGCATATTTCATTCATTCGAAAACCTCATACTCATTATCATATCATTCATTTGTCTGTGTGTCCTTGAGAGAGTTACATCACTAACCTGGTTCGCCGTCTTCGTTTTGTTTGAAGTGCTGCTACACGACGAAGGTATTGATCGTTGTATCCTGGGAGACAGTTTGCATTACACCCATACAGCACCTGTTGGGGCAAATTATGTCTTAAGGACAGAGATTTTCTCGACTCGATCACATCATACTGTCCTTAGTTACTGTTTTGGTTTGCATACTTTACTTATTCTGTTTTCACTTAGAATTATACATATATTACTAACATATTGAACAACAATCTTAAGACATAATTTATATGTTAGTTTACTGTTCTAATGTTTTGAAACAGGATATATTAAGTATTAGTCAGATTTCGAAAATTATTATATTTTCAGAAATTTGAACCTTTTGTTCTATATTCTTTTACTGTTGACATCCGAAATTTTTTGTTTTCGGAATTTTGTTACTGTTTAACAAATTTATTTGCAGATTGAGGTTAATTTTCGATACATTTCGAAAATTTTGAATTTTTTTTGAAAATTTTTTACAATTTTCATATTGCAGACACTAGTACAGGAAATAAAATTTTCTGGTTGTTTAACTTGTCTGAATATTTCGTTTCAGACAAATGGAAGAGTCACAAACTCATATCGCCGCGAACAATGGAACTGTCAATGGAAGTTCAGCTACCAACACTGTTCCTACTGTTCCTGCTGTTGCTGTTCCTACTGCCCTTCCAACAGTTCCTACCCATGTTACTGTTGGGGAAAGGCCCGAGAGATTCAACGGAACAGACTTCAAGAGGTGGCAGCAGAAGATGCTGTTTTACCTTACAACTCTGAATCTCGCCAAGTTCCTGTACGAACTACTTCCAAAGCAAGATGGAGGCGAATCTGATCGCCAAACTGTTGCTGCTATAGATGCTTGGAAACATGGAGATTTCCTTTGCCGAAACTATATCCTGAACGGACTGGACAACACACTCTACAATGTGTACAATCCATTCAAAACATCCAAAGAACTCTGGGAATCTTTGGATAAGAAGTACAAAGCCGAGGATGCTGGTTCAAAGAAGTTTGTGGTCGGCAGGTTCCTTGATTTTAAGATGGTGGACTCCAAGACTGTAATCAGTCAGGTCCAAGAACTCCAACTTATTCTGCATGAAATTCATGCAGAAAACCTTACTTTGTGTGAACCCTTTCAGGTTGCTTCTGTTATTGAGAAGTTACCTCCTTCATGGAAGGATTTTAAGAACTATCTTAAACACAAACGTAAGGAGATGGGCTTGGAAGATCTGATTCTCCGGCTTCGCATAGAAGAAGACAACCGTACTTCTGAAAAGAATACTGTCGTTGTTTCTGAAGATGCCAAAGCCAATGTTGTGGAACATGGGAAGAAGAACAAGAAGCGCAAATCTTCTGACCAAGGTTCAAACAACAAGCCATCCACCAAGAAATTCAAAGGAAAGTGCTTCAACTGTGGCAAGTCAGGTCATCGCCAAAGTGACTGCCGAAGCAAGAAGAAAGATGACAAGAAAGAAAAGAATCCCGCTCAAGCAAATCTGACTGAAGAAGACAAGATGATCGCTGACTTGGGCGTAATCAACCTTTGTGCTATGGTTTCGGAAGTAAACTTGGTTGACAATCCAAGGGAATGGTTCTTGGATACTGGTGCAACCAAGCACATTTGCTCAGATAAGAGGATGTTCACTACTTATACTTTGAACCATCATAATGAACAACTCTACATGGGCAACTCATCTACATCGAAGGTAGAAGGTCAAGGAAAAATTGTGCTGAAGATGACTTCTGGAAAGGAAGTTAGTCTCAACAATGTGTTGCATGTTCCAGACATTCGCAAGAATCTGATTTCTGGATCACTCTTAAGCAAGAATGGCTTCAAGATGGTGATTGAATCTGACAAGTTTGTACTCACTAAGGCTGGGATGTATGTGGGTAAAGGGTATGTTAGCGATGGGCTATTCAAGCTCAATGTATTGACTGTTATTCCAAAGATTAATAAGAATAATTCTTCTGTTTATATCGTTGAGTCTTTTAATGTTTGGCATGAACGTCTAGGACATGTTAATTATAATACTTTGCGTAGATTAATTAACATGGATATGATTCCACATTGCAATCCAAAAGCATGTGATAAATGCGAAATTTGCGTGGAAGCTAAACTTACCAAAATCTCACATCATTCGGTCCAAAGAAGTACCGAACCTCTAGATTTAATTCACACTGACTTGTGTGATTTAAAATTTGTGCAAACTAGAGGTGGTAAAAAGTATTTTGTTACTTTTATTGACGACTGCACAAAGTTTTGCTATGTTTATTTGTTAACAAGCAAAGATGAAGCTATAGAAAAGTTTCAACAGTATAAACTTGAGGTTGAAAATCAACTTGGCAAGAAAATCAAGATTGTAAGGAGCGATCGAGGAGGTGAATATGATAAACCATTTAATGACTTTTGTGCTGAAAATGGAATCATACACCAAACTACGGCTCCTTACTCTCCTCAATCTAATGGTACTGCTGAACGCAAGAACCGAACATTGAAAGAAATGATGAATACCTTGTTGTTAAATTCAGGGTTACCCCAGAACATGTGGGGGGAAGCCATTCTTACTGCGAATTATATTCTCAATAAGATACCTCATAAGAAAACCGGCAAGACACCATATGAATTATGGAAAGGTCAAACACCTTCCTATAAATTCATGAAAGTGTGGGGGTGTTTAGCCAAGGTTGCGGTCCCACTTCCTAAACAAGTGAAGATTGGACCTAAAACTGTTGATTGCATTTTTATAGGCTATGCTCATAATAGTAGTGCTTATCGATTTTTAGTTCACAAATCTGATATTCCTGATGTTCAGGTCAATACTATTATGGAATCAAGAAATGCATATTTCTTTGAAACTGTGTTTCCTTGTCAAGATGCTAAGCATCGAAAGAGAACACGTGAAAACGCTCCAAGTGTTGAGCAAGAAACTACAGATAATACTGTGCCGAGGGATGAACATCAGAATGAGGATGAACCTAGGCGAAGTAAACGAGCTAGAAAAACAAAGGCATATGGTCCTGATTTTCTAACATATCTTGTGGAGACATATGGTCCTCAATTCATGACTTTCTTAGTGGACAATGATCCATTAACCTTTAAAGAGGCCATGTCTACTCAAGATGCTCCCCAGTGGAAGGAAGCAATTAAAAGCGAAATTGATTCCATAATGCAAAACCACACATGGGAGCTAACCACACTTCCTCCTGGAACGAAATGTTTAGGTTCCAAATGGATCTTCAAAAAGAAGATGAGAACAGATGGTTCAATAGACAAATACAAGGCCAGACTTGTAGTCAAAGGTTACAGGCAGAAACAAGGCTTGGATTTCTTTGACACTTACTCTCCAGTAACGAGAATAACGTCTATTAGAACGCTTCTTGCGATTGCTGCTATACACAACCTTGAAATACATCAAATGGATGTAAAAACCGCTTTCCTAAATGGAGATTTAGAGGAAGAAATCTATATGCAACAACCTGAAGGTTTTGCTGCTCCTGGACAGGAGAATAAGGTGTGTAGACTTGTAAAATCATTATATGGTTTAAAACAAGCCCCGAAGCAATGGCATGAAAAATTTGATAATGTAATGTTGTCAAGTGGTTTCAAAATAAACGAATGTGACAAATGTGTTTACACTAAGTCCACTCAAACTGGATATGCTATTGTATGTCTCTATGTAGATGACATGCTGATTTTTGGTAGCAACAATGACATCATTAATGCTACTAAGAACATGCTTCGCAGTAAGTTTGATATGAAGGATATGGGAATTGCTGATGTTATACTAGGGATTAAAATCACTAGAACATCAGATGGAATTGCACTATCGCAATCCCACTACATTGAGAAGGTTCTTGAAAAGTTCAAGAAACACCCTACTGGAATTGCCAAAACTCCAGAAGATCCCAATCTTCATTTAACTAAGAATACTGGGGCTAGCATATCACAAATAGAATATGCTCGTGTCATTGGCAGTTTGATGTATATCACAAATTGCACTAGACCAGACATGGCTCACGCTGTAAATGTCCTAAGTCGTTACACGAGTAATCCAGGGAAGAATCACTGGAAGGCAATAACTAGGGTATTGAACTATTTGAAATATACCTCAAGTTATAATCTGCACTACACTAGATATCCACCAGTAGTGGAAGGATACTGTGATGCTAATTGGATATCAGATACTAAAAACTCAAAAGCCACGAGTGGCTATGTTTTTACTCTGGGTGGTGCAGCGATATCTTGGAAATCCTCTAAGCAAACATGCATTGCTAGATCCACTATGGAGGCTGAATTCATTGCTTTAGATAAAGCAGGAGAAGAAGCAGAATGGCTTCGAAATTTCTTAGAGGATATCCCCATGTGGGAACAACCAGTGCCAGCTATTCGTATAAACTGCGATAGTCAATCTGCTATAGGCAGGGCACTGAGTAGTATGTATAACGGTAAGTCTCGACACATCAGACGAAGACACAAAACCGTTAGGAAACTGCTCTCAACTGGAATAATCTCTATAGAGTATATTAAGTCGGCTGAAAACCTAGCGGATCCATTTACTAAAGGTTTGGCCAGAGAGCAAGTTCAAACATCATCGAGAGGAATGGGTGTAAAACCTAAGACGAAAGAGTAGGCCTGATGGCAACCCTACCTAGCTGACTGGAGATCCCAAGATCTAGGTTCAAAGGGACAACCGAATCTCGCATGACTCGACGATAGCACTGTGAGATTAAACATCTCTTATCCATTCCTATGATGATGAGACCAGTGCTGCCTGCATTGATGGACTAGGATAAGCTTTTGCTTTCAATGATTCCCATAGCTTGTAAAACAAGTGGAGTATAGCAGGATACTCTTCATGGGCAATCACCTTATGAGTGAGAAAAAGGGGCCGTTTTCTGTGAGAATGTTGAAGGTTGCATTCTTTAAGAGCACTCATGAATACCAGGAAGTTCAAGGCCAAAATGAACACAACCATAGAACCAAGTTCTTTGAGGAAGGGAAACTGTGTGGTAGCCATTGTCTTGGTTTACACAAACGGCTGAACAGTTCAAGACATCATGTTCACTGATTACCCAGTAAATCCGATGGTTATCCACTAGGGTAGGTTCAAGGCTGAAAAATTGCTACCTATACCGATGCAGCTACTTTCCGCTTGTACTCTCTCAGTTGCATTGCATTTGCATAAATCCGTAATTTCCATTCATGCGGGGGATTGTTGGAAACAGTTTGAACAGATTCTGTCAGAAATCTGACAGAAATCTGACAAGGTCTTTGGCTGGACATTTCGATATGTTCTAGAGCTCCGTTGAGCTAGATCTTGGTACGTATGGAATCCTCGTTCCGAGTAGATACTCGCAGAATATTCATACGTCTACAACTGTTCCATATTGAATGAGAAATTGGTGTCCCAAGTTCCAAACAACTTGAGACAAAGCAAGGAAAATGTGATAGTCCCACATTTGACCCATGTAGATAAGGTTTTGTCTAGAAAAACCCCTCATGTACAATAAGGGTGTGGCCCTTGGGGTTACAATATTTTCGCGCGTTGGGCGTAACCTTACATGGGCTTGGGCTTGAAAAACACACACACGCGCGCGCGCGCGCCGTCCGTCCGACCGACCGACCCGACCCGGCTCGGACTCGGGCTTGGGTTTGGGTTTGGGTTTGGATCTTGGTGATCCAACATAATCTTTTTGGTAGAAAGGTCCATTGGAATAAATCCCAATAGGTGCATACCTATTCCGAACCGGTTTGCTACTGGTTCGGCCCAGATAGGTGCAACCTTTCATAAAACTGTTTCGGGCCCAAAAGTTGTGTCCCTTGATGAAACTGTTTTAAGCCCAAAGTGTCTGTTCGGCCTAAATGGGTGTGTCTGTTCATTGAACTGGTTCGACCCATTAGGTGTGTCTGTTCAATGAACTGTTTCGGCCCAAGTGTCTGTTCACTTGTTTTTCTCTTGCTATAAATACCTTGTCAGTGTCTGCATATTTCATTCATTCGAAAACCTCATACTCATTATCATATCATTCATTTGTCTGTGTGTCCTTGAGAGAGTTACATCACTGAACTGGTTCGCCGTCTTCGTTTATTTGAAGTGCTGCTACACGACGAAGGTATTGATCGTTGTATCCTGGGAGACAGTTTGCATTACACCCATACAACACCTGTTGGGGCAAATTATGTTTTAAGGACAGAGATTTTCTCGACTCGATCACATCATACTGTCCTTAGTTACTGTTTTGGTTTGCATACTTTACTTATTCTGTTTTCACTTAGAATTATACATATATTACTAACATATTGAACAACAATCTTAAGACATAATTTATATGTTAGTTTACTGTTCTAATGTTTTGAAACAGGATATATTAAGTATTAGTCAGATTTCGAAAATTATTATATTTTCAGAAATTTGAACCTTTTGTTCTATATTCTTTTACTGTTGACATCCGAAATTTTTTGTTTTCGGAATTTTGTTATTGTTTAACAAATTTATTTGCAGATTGAGGTTAATTTTCGATACAGTTCGAAAATTTTGAATTTTTTTTGAAAATTTTTTACAATTTTCATATTGCAGACACTAGTACAGGAAATAAAATTTTCTGGTTGTTTAACTTGTCTGAATATTTCGTTTCAGACAAATGGAAGAGTCACAAACTCATATCGCCGCGAACAATGGAACTGTCAATGGAAGTTCAGCTACCAACACTGTTCCTACTGTTCCTGCTGTTGCTGTTCCTACTGCCCTTCCAACAGTTCCTACCCATGTTACTGTTGGGGAAAGGCCCGAGAGATTCAACGGAACAGACTTCAAGAGGTGGCAGCAGAAGATGTTGTTTTACCTTACAACTCTGAATCTCGCCAAGTTCCTGTACGAACTACTTCCAAAGCAAGATGGAGGCGAATCTGATCGCCAAACTGTTGCTGCTATAGATGCTTGGAAACATGGAGATTTCCTTTGCCGAAACTATATCCTGAACGGACTGGACAACACACTCTACAATGTGTACAGTCCATTCAAAACATCCAAAGAACTCTGGGAATCTTTGGATAAGAAGTACAAAGCCGAGGATGCTAGTTCAAAGAAGTTTGTGGTCGGCAGGTTCCTTGATTTTAAGATGGTGGACTCCAAGACTGTAATCAGTCAGGTCCAAGAACTCCAACTTATTCTGCATGAAATTCATGCAGAAAACCTTACTTTGTGTGAACCCTTTCAGGTTGCTTCTGTTATTGAGAAGTTACCTCCTTCATGGAAGGATTTTAAGAACTATCTTAAACACAAACGTAAGGAGATGGGCTTGGAAGATCTGATTCTCCGGCTTCGCATAGAAGAAGACAACCGTACTTCTGAAAAGAATACTGTCGTTGTTTCTGAAGATGCCAAAGCCAATGTTGTGGAACATGGGAAGAAGAACAAGAAGCGCAAATCTTCTGACCAAGGTTCAAACAACAAGCCATCCACCAAGAAATTCAAAGGAAAGTGCTTCAACTGTGGCAAGTCAGGTCATCGCCAAAGTGACTGCCGAAGCAAGAAGAAAGATGACAAGAAAGAAAAGAATCCCGCTCAAGCAAATCTGACTGAAGAAGACAAGATGATCGCTGACTTGGGCGTAATCAACCTTTGTGCTATGGTTTCGGAAGTAAACTTGGTTGACAATCCAAGGGAATGGTTCCTGGATACTGGTGCAACCAAGCACATTTGCTCAGATAAGAGGATGTTCACTACTTATACTTTGAACCATCAGAATGAACAACTCTACATGGGCAACTCATCTACATCGAAGGTAGAAGGTCAAGGAAAAATTGTGCTGAAGATGACTTCTGGAAAGGAAGTTAGTCTCAACAATGTGTTGCATGTTCCAGACATTCGCAAGAATCTGATTTCTGGATCACTCTTAAGCAAGAATGGCTTCAAGATGGTGATTGAATCTGACAAGTTTGTACTCACTAAGGCTGGGATGTATGTGGGTAAAGGGTATGTTAGCGATGGGCTATTCAAGCTCAATGTATTGACTGTTATTCCAAAGATTAATAAGAATAATTCTTCTGTTTATATCGTTGAGTCTTTTAATGTTTGGCATGAACGTCTAGGACATGTTAATTATAATACTTTGCGTAGATTAATTAACATGGATATGATTCCACATTGCAATCCAAAAGCATGTGATGAATGCGAAATTTGCGTGGAAGCTAAACTTACCAAAATCTCACATCATTCGGTCCAAAGAAGTACCGAACCTCTAGATTTAATTCACACTGACTTGTGTGATTTAAAATTTGTGCAAACTAGAGGTGGTAAAAAGTATTTTGTTACTTTTATTGACGACTGCACAAAGTTTTGCTATGTTTATTTGTTAACAAGCAAAGATGAAGCTATAGAAAAGTTTCAACAGTATAAACTTGAGGTTGAAAATCAACTTGGCAAGAAAATCAAGATTGTAAGGAGCGATCGAGGAGGTGAATATGATAAACCATTTAATGACTTTTGTGCTGAAAATGGAATCATACACCAAACTACGGCTCCTTACTCTCCTCAATCTAATGGTACTGCTGAACGCAAGAACCGAACATTGAAAGAAATGATGAATGCCTTGTTGTTAAATTCAGGGTTACCCCAGAACATGTGGGGGGAAGCCATTCTTACTGCGAATTATATTCTCAATAAGATACCTCATAAGAAAACCGGCAAGACACCATATGAATTATGGAAAGGTCAAACACCTTCCTATAAATTCATGAAAGTGTGGGGGTGTTTAGCCAAGGTTGCGGTCCCACTTCCTAAACAAGTGAAGATTGGACCTAAAACTGTTGATTGCATTTTATAGGCTATGCTCATAATAGTAGTGCTTATCGATTTTTAGTTCACAAATCTGATATTCCTGATGTTCAGGTCAATACTATTATGGAATCAAGAAATGCATATTTCTTTGAAACTGTGTTTCCTTGTCAAGATGCTAAGCATCGAAAGAGAACACGTGAAAACGCTCCAAGTGTTGAGCAAGAAACTACAGATAATACTGTGCCGAGGGATGAACATCAGAATGAGGATGAACCTAGGCGAAGTAAACGAGCTAGAAAAACAAAGGCATATGGTCCTGATTTTCTAACATATCTTGTGGAGACATATGGTCCTCAATTCATGACTTTCTTAGTGGACAATGATCCATTAACCTTTAAAGAGGCCATGTCACTCAAGATGCTCCCCAGTGGAAGGAAGCAATTAAAAGCGAAATTGATTCCATAATGCAAAACCACACATGGGAGCTAACCACACTTCCTCCTGGAACGAAATGTTTAGGTTCCAAATGGATCTTCAAAAAGAAGATGAGAACAGATGGTTCAATAGACAAATACAAGGCCAGACTTGTAGTCAAAGGTTACAGGCAGAAACAAGGCTTGGATTTCTTTGACACTTACTCTCCAGTAACGAGAATAACGTCTATTAGAACGCTTCTTGCGATTGCTGCTATACACAACCTTGAAATACATCAAATGGATGTAAAAACCGCTTTCCTAAATGGAGATTTAGAGGAAGAAATCTATATGCAACAACCTGAAGGTTTTGCTGCTCCTGGACAGGAGAATAAGGTGTGTAGACTTGTAAAATCATTATATGGTTTAAAACAAGCCCCGAAGCAATGGCATGAAAAAGTTGATAATGTAATGTTGTCAAGTGGTTTCAAAATAAACGAATGTGACAAATGTGTTTACACTAAGTCCACTCAAACTGGATATGCTATTGTATGTCTCTATGTAGATGACATGCTGATTTTTGGTAGCAACAATGACATCATTAATGCTACTAAGAACATGCTTCGCAGTAAGTTTGATATGAAGGATATGGGAATTGCTGATGTTATACTAGGGATTAAAATCACTAGAACATCAGATGGAATTGCACTATCGCAATCCCACTACATTGAGAAGGTTCTTGAAAAGTTCAAGAAACACTCTACTGGAATTGCCAAAACTCCAGAAGATCCCAATCTTCATTTAACTAAGAATACTGGGGCTAGCATATCACAAATAGAATATGCTCGTGTCATTGGCAGTTTGATGTATATCACCAATTGCACTAGACCAGACATGGCTCACGCTGTAAATGTCCTAAGTCGTTACACGAGTAATCCAGGGAAGAATCACTGGAAGGCAATAACTAGGGTATTGAACTATTTGAAATATACCTCAAGTTATAATCTGCACTACACTAGATATCCACCAGTAGTGGAAGGATACTGTGATGCTAATTGGATATCAGATACTAAAAACTCAAAAGCCACGAGTGGCTATGTTTTTACTCTGGGTGGTGCAGCGATATCTTGGAAATCCTCTAAGCAAACATGCATTGCTAGATCCACTATGGAGGCTGAATTCATTGCTTTAGATAAAGCAGGAGAAGAAGCAGAATGGCTTCGAAATTTCTTAGAGGATATCCCCATGTGGGAACAACCAGTGCCAGCTATTCGTATAAACTGCGATAGTCAATCTGCTATAGGCAGGGCACTGAGTAGTATGTATAACGGTAAGTCTCGACACATCAGACGAAGACACAAAACCGTTAGGAAACTGCTCTCAACTGGAATAATCTCTATAGAGTATATTAAGTCGGCTGAAAACCTAGCGGATCCATTTACTAAAGGTTTGGCCAGAGAGCAAGTTCAAACATCATCGAGAGGAATGGGTGTAAAACCTAAGACGAAAGAGTAGGCCTGATGGCAACCCTACCTAGCTGACTGGAGATCCCAAGATCTAGGTTCAAAGGGACAACCGAATCTCGCATGACTCGACGATAGCACTGTGAGATTAAACATCTCTTATCCATTCCTATGATGATGAGACCAGTGCTGCCTGCATTGATGGACTAGGATAAGCTTTTGCTTTCAATGATTCCCATAGCTTGTAAAACAAGTGGAGTATAGCAGGATACTCTTCATGGGCAATCACCTTATGAGTGAGAAAAAGGGGCCGTTTTCTGTGAGAATGTTGAAGGTTGCATTCTTTAAGAGCACTCATGAATACCAGGAAGTTCAAGGCCAAAATGAACACAACCATAGAACCAAGTTCTTTGAGGAAGGGAAACTGTGTGGTAGCCATTGTCTTGGTTTACACAAACGGCTGAACAGTTCAAGACATCATGTTCACTGATTACCCAGTAAATCCGATGGTTATCCACTAGGGTAGGTTCAAGGCTGAAAAATTGCTACCTATACCGATGCAGCTACTTTCCGCTTGTACTCTCTCAGTTGCATTGCATTTGCATAAATCCGTAATTTCCATTCATGCGGGGGATTGTTGGAAACAGTTTGAACAGATTCTGTCAGAAATCTGACAGAAATCTGACAAGGTCTTTGGCTGGACATTTCGATATGTTCTAGAGCTCCGTTGAGCTAGATCTTGGTACGTATGGAATCCTCGTTCCGAGTAGATACTCGCAGAATATTCATACGTCTACAACTGTTCCATATTGAATGAGAAATTGGTGTCCCAAGTTCCAAACAACTTGAGACAAAGCAAGGAAAATGTGATAGTCCCACATTTGACCCATGTAGATAAGGTTTTGTCTAGAAAAACCCCTCATGTACAATAAGGGTGTGGCCCTTGGGGTTACAATGTTTTTGCGCGTTGGGCGTAACCTTACATGGGGTTGGGCTTGAAAAACACACACACGCGCGCGCCGTCCGTCCGACCGACCGACCGACCCGGCTCGGCTCGGACTCGGGCTTGGGTTTGGATCTTGGTGATCCAACATAATCTTTTTGGTAGAAAGGTCCATTGGAATAAATCCCAATAGGTGCATACCTATTCCGAACCGGTTTGCTACTGGTTCGGCCCAGATAGGTGCAACCTTTCATAAAACTGTTTCGGGCCCAAAAGTTGTGTCCCTTGATGAAACTGTTTTAAGCCCAAAGTGTCTGTTCGGCCTAAATGGGTGTGTCTGTTCATTGAACTGGTTCGACCCATTAGGTGTGTCTGTTCAATGAACTGTTTCGGCCCAAGTGTTTGTTCACTTGTTTTTCTCTTGCTATAAATACCTTGTCAGTGTCTGCATATTTCATTCATTCGAAAACCTCATACTCATTATCATATCATTCATTTGTCTGTGTGTCCTTGAGAGAGTTACATCACTGAACTGGTTCGCCGTCTTCATTTTGTTTGAAGTGCTGCTACACGACGAAGGTATTGATCGTTGTATCCTGGGAGACAGTTTGCATTACACCCATACAGCACCTGTTGGGGCAAATTATGTCTTAAGGACAGAGATTTTCTCGACTCGATCACATCATACTGTCCTTAGTTACTGTTTTGGTTTGCATACTTTACTTATTCTGTTTTCACTTAGAATTATACATATATTACTAACATATTGAACAACAGTAGTGTCAGGTAAAGCATCAATGAATGCCAGTCCAAGAACTACAAAAATGAAACAACCTATCCTTTAACCTATGCCTTCAGCCTCTCAAAGAGCAAGCATATCCCTAAAAGTATAATTCCTACGGCCTTTCTAGATGCACAACCAGAATCAGATAAGTGCCCTCATCAATTGTAAACGCCTTATCCTTGAAGATGTATTCGTTCGTTGTAGTCCAAATTACCCAGATTCCAACATATTAAGTATCTACTTCATAAAAAATAACAAACATCATAATTAAACACAAACACGAGTGGAATGCATGTCCTTTGGACGTATATTACATAAAAGGAGACCTAAAACATCTTTCCAGACTTCCACATAACATCCTGGTTGATGAGATTTTTAGGGTGATGGTAGGCACTAGAATTTAATGGAGCTGCGAAAGAAAACTTGATGTGATAATTAATTATTTTATTATTAAAATTATGTTTTAGACTTAGGTAGTGTTTGTTTCATTAAGTGATTCTTTAAGTGGTGGACCACGTTAAAATCTAGAAATAAGTGTTTTTTAAGGTTGTTTGTTTAGAAGCATCTATCTATACTTCTAATTAATAGTTTTAGACAAGTAGACAATCAATTGCCATTTGGCTTGTTCAGAGAGAGCTCAGAACTTTGAGAACGCCCAATTTAAGTCCACTTGAAAGCCCAATTAATCTTCTATATAATATTATAAGGCAGTTTCATAAACACAGCCGTTAGATGTCTATTGAGACAACTATAACTATCGGATGTAGATTAATTTATATAATCGATGTAATAATAGCCTTTAGATATAAAAAAATCGATCCTAACCTTTAGTTGTCTGTTGAGACAATCGTAGCCACAAGATGAAGAGAATCTTATATAATATTAATTCTAGAAATTAATACTAATAGGTAAAATTGATAAAAAATACAACGTACTATATCACTTTTTTTCATTAATACAATGTACAAAAAAACTGACCAAACAATGCTTGTACTTTCATTTTGTTTATACGTTATACAATCTGTTAAAATGAAGCTAACAGACTGCTTATCTGTACAAAATTTTCTGACGTGGCTTTATCTAATTAAATAAAAGTTGATAATAATTTCCAGCAGTTCAAAAACAACACGTGATTCTCTGTTTATAAACAATTGAACACTTCTTCTTCTCAAATCGATTTATCCCCAAATGAAAGTTTTAGAAAACCTAGTTTTCTAATGTCTAAATTCAGGCTTCATGTCTTCTTCTTCTAGTGTTAATTCTCTTCGTAATTGCAAATATGGAGTTCCTTCTCCAAATAAGATCGCTTGGACCCCTGAAAATGTTGGGAGGTTGTTTTGTGGGTGCGGTAATTACATTAATGGACAATCAAAGTGTGATTTTTTCAAGTGGATTGATTCCTACAGACAACCTGAACAACGCCATCAAGAATTGTACTATAAACATGAAGAATTGAAGGTTGTCAATGGGCATTTGAATTTGAGAATTGAAGATCTTGAGAATACATTGATTGAGATGAAGAAGTTAAACAAAATTATGCAAAAGACCATTGATGTTGATGAAGTTTATAAGCTACAGACGACGGAGAAGATAGAAGAGCTGCAAAAAATGATCACGATGACCAACATTCAAAAAAACCTTCTCTTTTTTTTCTTAGTTTGTTTGGTAATTTATGTCTGGATTTGTAATCTATTAATTTGATTATCAACAAGTTTATGTATTTATAGACGACTGAGATCGAAACATATGGTAATAAGATCTGCTAACACGTGGACTACTTAAACTTTTGTTATGTTTTTTTACACCTCAGCATATTCATTAATTAGATAAAACCACGTCAAAAATTTTTGTACAGATAAACAGTCTGTTAACTTCATTTTAACAGATTGTATAACGTAGAAACAAAATGAAAGTACAAGCATTGTTTGGTGAGCTTTTTTGTACATTGTATTAATGGGAAAAAGTGGTAAAGTACATTGTATTTTATATCAATTTTACCATACTAATAATAAATGGGCACATTTATTAATAGATTTCTAACCCCATTACAAGAGTTGTTTTAATTATAAATAGCCTTCTTATTTTTTTTTATGGGCCCTCCTCCGTCATCCTCCTCACCAAATATACCTCTCCAAAAATATATTTTCCTTTCTCAATTTAATGAGTTTTTTCCTTTTCTTTTATCTAATAGGATTAATGGAAGAATAAATATTTCTTCGTTTTTTTTTGTTGTTTTCATATTTGATGGTTTATCATTGTTTGATTTTTTTTCTTCCTAGATTATTGGAGATATATATGTCACATCAGTTGATCATTCTCAATCATATTTCCTGTATATTTTTTCTCATCTTTATTTAACCTTTTTACTCGCGTTATATATATAAGTTGTATGGCTATAGCAAAGGAACCAACAATATGTAAAACTGAAACAAATGATTTGACAAATTCTATTTACTGTATGTCTATAGGTGTCTCGAGGCAAATCTTTTTGAAGAGATCGATGTTATATACTTGACCTTTTGGAAGCAATGCTCTATCGCTCCTTAAATGATTGTTAAATAGAAAACTATAGTAACTCATTTAGTTAAACTATTAAGAAAAATGCCTTATATTTTTTTTCTTTGTTACGTGTACATGTATTGAGATATAATATGGATTTCTCTTTATAATAGCTATAATATCATGTTTGGTTTGTAAAATCTTTTGTTCCCCAGGAAACCTTCATGTTATCTCTTTGTTGTGCATACACAATAATAATTGTTTTTTTCCACTAAAAGTTTTCAAATCATTTTATATATGTTTGTCAAATTAGTTTCAAAAGTACAATTTCTATTCAATTCTATGTAGATTGTAGAGGGATGAGAGGAACAAAAAATACTCTTAAAATATTTTGTATATTACTATACATATACATTGTTATGCATGACAATTTTTGTGCTTAATAAATTCGACCGTAGGAATTAGGATAAACCAAAATTTGTTGGATATTTAGAATAAATTAAAAGTATCATTTGTAATCCCATGATCTTATATAACAAAAGAAATTTTACAACCCTTCCACTTAAGTAATCGTGCCGTAGGCACGGATTATCACTAGTAGATTTTTATTATATATCTCTACTATTTTATAAAAGCACCACCACTTCGAGGCGTTTGTGAGGCCTTCGCTATCACGTTATTAGATTTCTACGTATTCAGATTTTAACTAAACAATATAACCTACTACTTTAGGTATATTATAGATTTACCCTCACTGAGACTACAGCCCAATGAATGCATTTGTGATATTAGTCTATATTATATATCTTACCTAAATTTTATATTTGTCTTTTAAGAAAAATGGTATTTCTGTAAATTAAAATTATAATTAACATTATATTGCGTAAGCACAAAAAGACAGACCCACTCTTCAGTTCAAATTGTAGGTATATATATATATATGAGCAATTAGTTGCACTTATGGTCATGGTTGTCTTGTTGCTGGTGCAACACCATTAATTGTCTGACTATAGTCATACATGTATGGGCTAGCTTGCTCTTAATATATGGCCGGCTAGCTTGCTTTTAATTGAAACCGGCATTAAGTGGTTTGACATCAATTTTGTGACAAAGTGTCCGTGGTTATTTCGCCTTGAGTTCATTGTTAAGAAAACCTTGGTGTACGCGTGTCGTCCTGTGTCATTGCCTTCGCGTCGTGTGTCTCGAATATAAAAATTGGGTCAGGACGTACGTACCTCTTAAGGACGTACGTACGCTTCGTATGTCAGCAGGTTGGTCGTGGTCTGGACGTACGTACCTAGTTAGGACGTTCGTACGTCCATTGAGGCAGCAAGCTTCCTTTTGGTCAGGACGTACGTACGTTGTTAGGACGTTCGTACGTCCAAGCAGGCAGCAAACTTTTCACCGTGTGGGGACGTACGAACGTTGATTCGACGTACGTACGTCCAATATGGATTTCGTCCAATCAGGCCCATTTTCGGTGTATTCCAACCCTAGGTTTAAATAGCCTTCTTCTTCAATGAGAGAAGAAGTTCTTTAGCCGTTTTGTTGTTCTTCTAGTTGTGGAGTTTTGGTTTAGGTCTTGGTATTCAAAGTGTTGGTGGCTATTGAACTCAATTCCCTTTCTTCCCCCTTTTTCTCAATTCATAACTTTGTGATTCTAAGAGTGGTATTGTGATTTCGGCTTCGAGTCTTCTTGTGGGTTTATCAAGAAGTCGAGTGTCTTGTGCGTACATCAAGGTGCTCTGGTGAAGTCAAGGTGTTAGAGATAACCAGGAGTATCAACTCGCAGTGAGTGCAGGTAGTTGATAGGTTTGTAAATCTCTTTTCATCTAGTGGATTATTTGTTGTCGCGAGGACAACCGTGGACGTTTCCCTTATTGGGTTTTACCACGTTAAAAATTTCTGTGTGTTCTTTACTTTATGCGTATTGTTTGATTGATTGAATATTCAATTGTTATATAAGCACTATTTGTAGTTTCTCAATTGGTATCAGTCGCTGGGGGCTGGTTAAGGAGCGTAAAGGCTCACGCTAACGATCAATAGTGCTATGAGTTACTCTGGTGAGACACTGGTCTCGGTTGTTACTCGATTGTCTGATGAACAATCGACTGTTAGTAAAGAATGTTCTAGTGACTGTGACAGGGATTTGATTCTGGTTGAAAATAATGATTGGGCCACCCTATACCGGTTATCCAGAAAGGAATGTCTAAGGTTGGAGGCACAAAATAGTATTCTTCAGGGTAGACTTGACTTACTTGCTGTTAGTTCCTCATCCATGTCAACTTTGGATAGGGAATCTATGTCTTGGCAGGTTGATAAGGTGACCTTATTGAGTAATCTTGCTGCTCTTGAGCACGACAAGGTCGAATGGGAAGTCCGGTGTAATATTTTGTCCACTGAACTAGAAGATGTCAAAAAGGAACTGATTCGCTTTCAGTCGTTCGAAAACTGCAATGGGTTGTCATCTTCTGAACTACCTCCACTGTTGCCTCTTCCTCCTACCAAAAAGTCTGACATGCATCACTCTGTGGCCACGGTATGCATCCGGCGTAAATGGAGACCATTTAGGCGTGCTCCTCCTCAGGGAAGAAAACGTCAAATGCCTTGCTCATTATGCGGACAGTTTGGACATTGGGCCTCGCAGTGTGTTGTGGCTGTTCCTGCTTCACAACCATGGAAGCTGCTTTCACAGCCATCGTATTTTTATCCATCTTATCCATATGCATCTTACTCTTCTCCTTGTAATTTTGCAGGACATGTTTCAAATGTGGCGATTACTGCCCTTCATGTCTCAAGCTCGGATAGTGAGTGGTTACTTGATAGTGGTGCTTCAAAACATATGTCAGGTAATGCCAAACTTTTCTCCTCAGTTACTGCTATAGATGGTGGAAGTGTTACTTTTGGCAATGGTAAGCGCTCTCCTGTGATTGGTAAGGGTTTTGTTGCTGGTATTGGTCTATCTTCGAATGATGTGTGTTTGTTAGTTGATGGGTTGCGTGTTAATTTGATCAGTATTAGCCAACTGTGTGATACTGATCATACTGTTAATTTTTCTAAAAATATATGTACTGTGCTTGATAGTTCGGGTAAGTGTATCATGACAGGTAAACGTACATTGGACAATTGCTATGCCATTCAGCCTGTTGCATCTGGCATAAAATGCTTACCTAGTAAACTAAATGAGGACATGTTGTGGCATCAACGACTAGGTCATGTCAACTTTGAACACCTGGACAATCTAACTCGAAATGAATATATCAAGGGAGTTCCTAGACTTGGACGAAATCGTGACACTGTTTGTGGTGGGTGTCAACTAGGTAAACAGATACGTAGTCCACACTCCAAGAAAAAGTCCGTAACGACATCCTCTCCTTTAGAACTCATACACATGGATCTGATGGGTCCTACTCGCACACCTAGCTTAGGAGGCAAACGATACATCTTGGTTATGGTTGATGATTACACTCGCTTTACCTGGGTATCATTCTTGCGTGAAAAATCTGATGCTTTTCTTGAATTTCAGGGGATATGTCTTCGTGTTCAGAATGAGAAAGATACTCAAATTAAACATGTCAGAAGTGACAGAGGCGGTGAGTTCACAGACACAGGTGTTATTGAGTATTGTGTTGCAAATGGTACGTGGCAAGAATTTTCAGCCCCATACACTCCGCAACAAAACGGAGTCGCTGAAAGGAAAAACCGTGTTATTCAGGAGATGGCTCGTGCTATGTTGCATGCAAAGAATGTTCCTATCAAGTTCTGGGCGGAAGCGGTTCATACTGCTTGTTACATTATGAACCGTGTATATCTGAGATCTGGTACTACACAAACTGCTTATGAGCTATGGTATGGTAAGAAACCAAATCTCAAATATATGCGAGTTTTTGGCAGTGTTTGCTATGTGTGCAAGGACAGACAAAGTCTGTCCAAATTTGATAGTCGAGGTGATGTTGCTCTTTTACTTGGTTATTCCACTAATAGTAGGGCCTTTCGAGTATTTAACCACACCACTCGCAAGGTCATGGAATCCTTTAATGTTGTTGTTGATGACACTATTGTATCTGACTCTTCTGTTTCTACTGGTACACAGGATGTCACAGTTCTCTCACCCGTGTCAGACTCTGTTGACATGTCTCCCATATCGTCATCATTATCTGATGAAGGCGATGATGATGCTAAACCGTCTGGTGCAGAGGAATTGCCTGGTAGGACCAGTGTTGTGCCCACACAGGATGATGTTGTTCCATCCCAAGGAGTGACTGATGTCTCTTCAGAACTATCCACTGTCCCTGCTGACCCTGAAGAGATGTTTAATCTAGCATCACCTCGTGTTAAACAATATCACTCCTTAGGTGATATCATTGGGGATGTTAATGATCAGCGTCTGACCCGTCGGAGGGCCAAGGAGATGAATTGTGTTCATTATGTTTGCTATCTCTCTTCTCTTGAACCTAAAATGTTACCGATGCTCTTACTGACGATGATTGGTTGGTTGCTATGCAGGAAGAACTTGGTCAGTTTAAGCGTAGTGATGTTTGGACGTTGGTTCCTAGACCCACTCACACTAATGTGGTTGGTACTAAGTGGATCTTTAAAAACAAATTGGATGAATTTGGGCAGATTGTGCGCAACAAGGCAAGGCTTGTAGCTCAGGGCTATAGTCAGATTGAAGGTATTGACTACGGAGAGACTTTTGCTCCTGTGGCTAGGTTGGAATCTGTCAGGCTTCTTCTTGCTATGGCATGTCACCTGAATTTCAAGTTGTATCAAATGGATGTCAAGAGTGCGTTCCTCAATGGTATTCTTAATGAGGAGGTCTATGTTGAACAACCTAAGGGGTTTGTGGATCATACTTTTCCGAATCATGTTTTCAAACTGCAAAAAGCATTATATGGGTTAAAACAGGCTCCTCGAGCTTGGTATGAACGTCTGACATCTTTTCTACTAGGGAAAGGATTTGTTCGTGGGAGTGTTGATCGGACTCTGTTCATACTGAGAAAGAATAATGATGTTCTTCTAGCCCAAGTCTATGTGGATGATATAGTGTTTGGATCCACGTGCTCCAGTCTTTCTGAATCTTTCTCTCGGTTAATGAGTTCTGAATTTGAAATGAGCTTAATGGGAGAACTAAATTTCTTTCTTGGGGTTGCAGTAAGCAGTTCGATCATGGAGCTTTCATCTCTCAAACAAAGTATGGCCAAAGAAACTGGTTAAAAAGTTCGGTTTTGGCACTTCAAAGTGGTCACGATACTCCCATGGGCGAAGGTACGTCTTGGTAAGGATGTTATGGGTAAGTCTGTGATATTCGT